>JAJOOR010013965.1:0-16385 GCA_036250505.1 Solanum acaule | reverse complement strand
TACTAGTTTTTATATATATATATATATATATATATATATATATATATATGTTTAATAACCATGTGTCCGGGCCAATTTGTGCGCATCTTGACTAATTCCATGGGGTACCTGCCAACAACATGTAACTATGTTCCCAAAGGCTAGGACAACAAGGAAGAAATCACCTAGTATTTTTGTCTCTGCTGGGATTTGAACCTGAGGCTTTAACCCACTTCGTTGACCTTTAGGCACTTTAATATGACATGTTAGACTAGTCATTTCCACTTATCTAGAAAAAGGTACTTCCATTAATTTGTTTTTCCTTCTACCTTTTAATATAAGGTCTGGATTTATTGAAGTTAATATATAATTAAGCATTAGCCAAAGATGCTTGAAAAAGGAACTAGAATTTTAGCTTCTAAAACTAAACAATGTGTGTGAGAAAAAGATATGCATAATTAGTGAATAGTAGCTTACTTTAGAAGGGTATTTTGGTTGTAAATTTCTCATTTTGTGCAACATCGACAACTTTCAGATACTTTTTGACTAGATAGGGTCATACACAGGTGTGCCAAATAGCACTAAAAAGCTAGTGGGTTACTGTTTTTTTTTTTTCAAAATAAGGGTGAGGGATATCCAATATAGGCAATCTAGAGGGGTTGTCGTCCTTTTTACTCTAATGATATGATTTAACTATGATTTTAAGCTCTATGATATTCTCTATCTTGTCTATACTAGGATGGTAAAAATGATACCCTTTGATTTTTCTTTGATGCTTGAGTATGAGAAGGTAATGGAAAACGAACAAAAAGTTCCATAAACAATTGTTCGTAGTCTTCTTTGATTGCTCAATGCTTGGATAGAGAGAAGCAATTACTTTTTAGAATTGGTTTATCTTTTTTTTTTCTCCAGAAATTCCAGCACGGAGCAAATTTAGAGGCTAATAGTATGATGTGGACCTGTTGCCGCCCTTGGCTCACACCGTTATCATATTTGTAGGTGGAATAAGAATTAACAATGAAGAACTGTTGGTTTCTGTGAAGAGCATTTTGCAGGCTAAAAACTAAATGCTTTGATTCTGGGTATAGGAATTTATCCACGAAAGCAACTCTAAAAAGCTATACCCCGCTGTCAGTTGTGCTGTTTGGAGAGGTTGCAATCGTTTGATTTTGATCATCTATAGTCATCATGGAGATATTATGTCACCTCATCTGTCATTCTACAAAACTTAAGAAAGGATTTTTCTGTTGAGAGGTGCAAAGTTTTGTTCAAGTAGATAACCAAACAAGTTGAACAGTGCCATATAAGTCTTATTTATTCTGCTCCGACAAATCGATAGTTTGAGCATACATGCACATCTAGAGCTACCCTCCTTTTGCATTTAGTAGTGTTGTGCCTTTGCATTTCACTTTCTGTGAATATGAATTGGGTAATAAGCTACGCAAGGATCCATTTTAACATGCTCCTGGGGCTCGGATTACTGCAATTTTCTGTAAAAGACAGGTGGAGAAAGCAAGCAAACAAAGTATCTGGTGGTCATTGGATATAAGTCCTGGATGACCTAATTGTTCCTAAGGTGGACTTGGGGACTTGGTTGTTACTACTTCGAATATTATGAGGATGAACCTCGGTTTATGAGATTTGATTCATACCAATTTAAAAATTGTTTTCTTTCATTCCTGCAGATTGTTGGGTGCATGTCAGCTGAGCAGAGAAAGGTTCTCCTCTTCTTTTGGACTTCGATAAAGTATCTTCCCGTCGAGGGTTTTGGAGGTTTGGCCTCTAGGCTTTACATCTACAAAACCAGAGAGTCAAATGATCGTTTGCCTTCTTCACACACATGCTTCTTCCGCCTATGCTTTCCTCCTTATCCATCCATGGATGTCATGCAAGATCGGCTTCACATTATCACCCAAGAGCATGTCGGTTGCAGCTTTGGTACGTGGTGACATTGTTAATCTTTTTGGACCTGAATCAGACTGCACATAAGTGATGTAATCAACTTGTACATATGTATAGCGTATGCTCCTATCTGGAACTTGACTTTGGTAAGGTTTTTCTAGTTGGTTTAAATGGTGGAAGGTTGTAGTTTATTCTCACCTTAATTTAACTTTTATACAGGTATAATATCTGTTAATAAAAAAAAGTAAGAAGGGTCAAGTTTTTTCTTTTAACTTCTAATTATATTTCTTCATGTGTGATTGTTGTTTATATTTGTAAAGCTTAGGGTTTATTTTCAATCTTTGTCATGCTAAAAAGAGCATGCCTTGGGAAGTGATTGTAATACTGCCTTCTCCTTTTGAGTTAGATTAGCAAATGTATTATATTTGTATTGAGTACAGATTTGTTTGGCATTTCACTTCTTTTATGGTTGAAATCATCAACTTTTCTTGATGTGCCAGACACCCTCTGGACTCAATGTCACTAATCTGTGAAGAATGGTACTACATCAACAACATACATAGGGTAATCCCACTAGGTAGGGACTGGGAAGGTAGAGCGTACGAAGATCTTACCTCTATCTTGGAGGTAGATAGAGAAACTATTTATTTTCAGTAGATTTTCAGCACAATGAAATAAGCGGGACAACGTTAACTATCTACTTAACCTTCTACCCTAATGCATGTGTGTCCCTCCTAATCTCCTATCTAAGGTCATGTCCTCGTTAAGTTGAAGTTGCATCATGTCCCGTTTAATCACTTCTCTCCATTACTTCTTCAGTCTACCTCTCTTGGAACCATTCATAGCCAACTTGTGGAGAATGGTATTACTAGTTGGGTTTTTCTCTTCTTTTTTTATCAGAAGAAATGGTTCGAGTCTTTTATTTTGATTTCACGAATTTAGAGATTCATGAATCGAAATCCTAATGCATATAGATACAAATGGTCCAACGAGATCGAGGAGAAAGAGAGATGTGGCATTCACTTATTTTCAGATATCCAGACTTAATGTTTTGAGAGAGTGGTACGACAAGTGGATATATTACACAAAATCAAAATAGGATAGTTGAAATGTAGAAGTGCTATGAGAATGTTATATTATACCATATCATATATGATAGAGAGATGCATAATTGCATATAATGAGGCTCTTGGGTTGCTATAATGTTCGATATATCCACAAGATGAGTGTTGTATAAATGTGAATGTTAAGATAAACATACGAGCATACTACGATAAAAGAATGACCCACGGCAAAAGGTGTTGTTTGTAAGTAGCACATGAAAGATAAAATAAGAGATCGCTTAAGATGATTTGGTCATGTTTCGTATCAACTTTTTGATGCTTTGTAGTTTTTATTTGTATGTAATATATTGAGTTGAGCTAATTAGAACGACTTGATAAATAAAGATTCTTATAATCAATTTTGACTTTCTTGTGATTGAAGAGTAGTTATTGGTACTATAATTTTATTTTATTCTAGATTGGGAGGAGAGTGTTTAACCATTATTTTAAAAGAATTGAGAAATTTCAATTATTTAATTGTACCCTCTAATTAATTTAAAGTATAGAGGTAGAAGGTCACAATTTAGCGTGAAAGATAGTTTAATTATAACAACAAAACAAGTTATTCAAGGTGAACCTTAATGTATGCAAATATTCTTCAAACTTCGTTATACGTCTAAGGAATGAGAAATCCGATTATTTTTTTGTAAAGAAGCATTACCTAGCATTTAAGGATGTGACTTAATAGCGAATAGCCATGAAAATTTTAGAGATAGTAAGTGATCTCTACTCATTTATAAAAATTTTGGTGAGTAGAACTACCCAAAACATATACTGATGAATGCTCGTAAATAATCTTTAGAATAATCAAAATAAAATAAGTTGATCTGGACATCACCGTTATTAGAAAGAAAAGAGAAGAAAAAACATAAATAGCCAAAAAGATATACTAATCCTTTTATTATTCAAAGATAGACTCAACACCCCCACCCCCCAACCACAAACCATAGACCAAAGACACAAGGATATATGCATTACAACAAACATATTCCTTCATTCTAGTTACCATACTAAATAGTACTAATAATAAATATATAAAACCTTGACTTAAAATATTAAAACATCACCCCCACCCCACCCCCACATTATTCACCAACCACTACATCATAAAAAGAGTCAAATCAATTTTACTCTTCAGTCTTCTCAACTTGTTCAACAGCTGGTTCATCAACAACTTTTTCTTCTTCTTTTGCCTCAGTCTTCACTTCAACTTTTTCATCATCTGTTGCAAAAACAACAAGAATATAAAACAATGTATTTATTTATTATGAATAAATATAAGTATGATTAAAACATTGTCCTATTTAACAATGTGAAAGTTTCTACCGGATTAAACAAGTCTTTCTCTATCGTACGAAACAAAAACACATTCTAATGCTTCCTTTATTAACCTACTAACTGCATGCTCGGGTGTGAGAACAGTATCCATTGCCTGGTGCCCCCGGATCAAATCTACTTAAACAACTTAAAGGCTTGACCCGCAAACAAAAACAAATATTGAATTTAATAACTAATCATAAAGCTAATTTTATATAAAAAAAAATATATATTTTTATCTTACCAACAACTTCTGGCTCTGCAGCCACTGTTTCCTCTGTTAAAACAGAGTCCTCTGTTATCTCTTCAGCCACTGCTTCCTCAACAGCAGGGGCTGATTTCTCTTCTTCGGGTGCTGGTGTTGGTGCTGGTGCTGGTTCGATCACGGTGTCTTCCACAGTAGGGACCGCTTTTTCTTCAACTAAAGCGGCTTCTTCTGCTGGTGTTGGTGCTGGTGCTGTTTCTTCTGTAACGGGGGCTACTTCCTCAATTTTGATTGTCTCTGGTGTGATTTTCGCCTCGATTTCAGCTGGAACAGTTCCTACTTCTGTTGCTGGTGTGGATTGAACCTTCATAACCAAAAAATAAACGCGGTGAAAAATAGAAGCAGGACGACTAGCATTGACATGAAATGCAATGGTGAGTACATATTAAGATCAAGTATTAAATATGAGTTCTGACGAACTCAGTAGCTTTAGACTTTGTATTTGTATTAGGAAATTCATTGAATATGTGTTATTATATAATTTGTGAACTCAAGTAAACTCGTAAACTTTAAATCCTGATTCCGTTTCTGACTAGAACACGTAGAATAAACACGTGGTATTGAGATGAGATAGGAGATCCAAATGCTCGAATGAAATCAAAATCAAATCGATTTAATCATACAAGATAAAAGATCATATAAATTGAAAACAATTAAAAAAAATGACTAGAGAAAAATGTACCTCAACAGTGGCCATTTTTTGAAATAAAATTGAAACTAATAAGATGTGAAGAAAATGAAAAGATGAAAAAAGGGAGCAAAAGTGTTTTTGATAGTAAGAATGGTGATGAGAAATGAACAATTGAGAGAGCTTTTTATAGAGAAATAAAATGTACAATATTTAATGAAATTAATATAAAAAATAAAAAAGAGAATTTTTTTTTAAAAAAATAAATAAAAAGAAGAATATTGAGGAATATACAAAAATGACATCTCACATCAACTTGACATAAAAGGCTAGGACAAATTTTGCATGTCTAGTTGTTAATGTTTTTATTCTTTTTACTATTCTTACTATTCATATAAAAGTATATTATTTTGTACGGAGTCGCCTTTTGTTAGAGAGCGCTTTATTCTTTAATGTGGTATTTTTTGACGTAAATTCGGATTTAATCAAGCTCCAATGTGAGTATCAAACACCGGATGAGAAACCAAAAAAAAAGTATATTACTTCCCTCGTTTCAATTTATTTATTTGGTTTTGACTTGATACAAAAAAAAAAAAAAAAAAAATTAAATTAGGTAAAATGTACAAAATGTCTTTTAATCTTATGAACTTAAACATGTTATATGGAAAATTGAAATTAACCGTTATAAAAAAAAAATAGACTAAAAAGAAAAAAAAAAGTAGTATTAATTAGTACTATCAAACAACTCAATAATACTTGGTTTTTTTTAAAAAATAAATAAAAAATAATTAAGATGAGAGTCTTCCTTTTCGCGGATATTATTGAATAATTGATCCATTTATCTCAAAAAATATTCTATTGATCAAGAATTTAAACGTTATGAGTTTTGAAATGTATATCTAACTTGATTTACACTTAGTTTTGGCACACACGCTTACACTTAGTTACGACATTCATTTTGAAATAAAAATTAGCTATGAATTCATCGTTAATTTGTTAGTAAATATACCTTATCGTTAAATAAGATTTTTTGATAATTCATTGCTAATTTTTATTTTTATTTTTAGAGAGTGTAAACCCATGTCGTATGATTTATTGGAAATGACAAATCCACATGGTGTTGGAGGCCAGTTGTTATAACAACTATCATATCTTTTTCTTGAATTAAATTATTTTGTGTTTTGTGCAGAGTCTAGAATGTAGGTGACTGTAGAACTATCATGCTTTCATGTTCTTCTAATTAATTATAATTACACTAGTTACACAGTACTTTTTTTTTTTTAATTTGGTTTTGCTGCAATTTGGTTAGTCGGTGAATTCAATAGAATTCAATAATTTTGATCAAATCTTATATGTATGTTAAAAAAAAATACTTTATATGTATAAAATTTTACATTTGAGAAGGTTTAGACATGTCCGGATATCCCAGTGCAGAGATGTAAGAGGTTGGTTATGGACGGTTTCAAAAGAACAGGTAGGCCTAAGAAGTACTGAGAAGATGTGATTAAACATAATATGACACAATTGCAGCTTATCAAAGACATGACCTTATTAGATAGGAAGATAGGAGTGTGTCCATACTAGTAGGTATAAGAGTGTTTTATCTTGTTGCACTTACTAGTAGTCGTAGAACTACTCTTGAAGTTTCTTGTTTGTCGATTTCTGTCCATATTATTTTGTGTAGTTTCTAGTAGTACTATTACGTTCCTAATTATTGTTTTGTTACTATCTGTTGTATATTGTATTTTCATTATGTCTTTTTCTTGACTGTTTTCGTTTTGAACCAATGGTCTATTGGAAACAACATCTCTTCTTTACCTCTGAAGTAGAAGTAAGATCAGCGTACACTCTACCCTCCCTAGATCGGAACTACATTGGGTATATATATATATATGGGGAAAAAAGTTATCTTGTTGCAATTTTCTATGAGTATTATTGGATCATGGAAAGTGTTGGCCATCATGAAAAGCCATGCAAACTAAATTACTATCAACCCTTCGTTTACGGCATGCAACAATCATTCACCCTCTTACCACCTAATTAAAAGTAAATAAATAAAAGCTTAATACATCGCCAGCCTATCAAATTTGTCAGGATATTTCATTTAAGCGTTCAAAATAAGTCATGTTCCATTTGAATAATTCAATTATTCTTAATAAGTTGTTTCAATTAGACACTTTAGATTCAAATTTCAGAAGAAAAAATTGTAAATGTTTTCATTTGTCTATTAACTAGGTAGTTAAGTAGATATCATATTTCTTTAATTTTACGCATCAGTCTCAAGTAGAAACATCTGGTATTTTGCGGATTATTTAGACGAAAATGCTTATAGTTAAAAAAAAAATATTTTATGTAATTAACTTAACAACCTAATTAACCGACGAATGAAAACAAACACAAAAATTTAAAATTCAAATAAAAAAATATTTTTATTTAAAAAAATTATTAGAAGTTGAAACGTTCATGTCATTATCATATTGTATACGTCCATGTTAAAGATTCATATTGGGGAAAATGGACATTAACGTTAAGAGGGGGCACTAGGCCGGCGCTTATTCAACCCCCACTCACAAATTTGTGATCATTAACAAACCCACACTTCTTAACTCGTCGGGATCTCGATTAATTTACACGCATCTCAATTAAATATACGTATTGATATCGAGGATATTGAGTTACATTGTGTATCGTAGTTTGAATAGATAAAAAATCACCTAGTATTTTACATTTATTGAAAAAAAAATTAAGTGGAATGACGTTAAACCGTAGGTTTTTACAACATTGGCCCTAATTTCAAAATAATTAAGTATTTTTTTTACTTTAATTATAGAACTAAACTAAACGTTCTTAAGAATTCACGCTTTTCCGAACTTAGAAAACAGACAGAATTCTAGGATTCCCCGTGGAAGAGCTATGATGTAACTGATAAAATTATTGACAAGTAGGAAGAGGTCAGAACCTCACATGTTCAAACTGTGAAAACAACTTAAAATTCTCGTGACACGATTCTTTCCTGAATCTCTCACACGATCACAATTTCCCAAGTTCAAACTATGAAAACAACGTAAATGCGATGCTCTCCTGAATCTCGCACATAATCACAATTTCCCAGGAAAACAACGTAAAACTCCCGTGATTCGATCCTTTCCTAAATTCCGCGCATAGCATGGTCCTATTTGGACTATGCAAAAACAACATGAATAATCTGACGTGGAAACTTTTATTTTTATTAAATATTTTAAAATAAAGTCCATATAACAATGTAGGGCCCATCAAACCGCCCATTCTAAAGATGCTTTAGATCCAGTGGGTCCCTTAGATGCTTTTTCAGGTATAAATCTCGTGGGCCTTGGGCCCCACTTGCCTTTTTTGCCACGCTGGAATTATGTCATTGCCACCTAGATCTATGATCCCTAAAATCTAAATTTCATTATTACTACTTTTTTTAGAATTATTTAATACACTAAAACACTTTATCTTTTAAAAAAATATAATTCAAATCTTATTTATTATGTAATTAAAGATTGATGATATAGTTGCAAAAGTAAGATTTAAATGGATGACTTACGCTTTATTATGACATTATTCTTTTTAGACTCTTGACAACGATGAATTTATTTTCGTGATTAGCAGAAGTGGTTAAACGAAAATATGAACTGATCGAATAAACTAGGGGGAAATTATAAAAATTAAGACAAATAGTGTGTAAATCATAAATTGTACTCTCTCCGTCCCATTTTATGTGGCATTTAAATTTCAATATTCAAACAAGTCTATCTTTGACCGTAAATTTTTCATAGATCTTTTAAACATTTTGAATTATCAATTATTGTGACTTATAGTACTTGTTACGTAGTTTACAAATATATAAATTTCATTTTAAAAAAATGAAGATTCCATGCACAAACTCCCGGATAAACTTAAATTGTTTGACTCTCAAAAAATGAAAAAATATCACATAAATTAGGACAGAGGGAGTACATAGATTAAGGGTGCAAAATTGTAGCAAGTATTCGATGATAATGATAATTTTAGGTAGAACTCTAAAGATTTTTATAATTTTAAAAATATGTACCAACTACCAAGTATCATAAAAGAAAAATATACTCCTTGAACAATTATAATTTCAAAAATAAAACTTTTAAATATTTGTAGTATTATAATGATTTTAGATTTCTTAAAATGTTTTAGAATGTCAAAAAAAATAAAAAAATTCTATAAATTAAGTTTGTTTATATACTTATTAGATACATATAATAATAATAATAACAACAACAACAACTACGTCACGATCTCAATAAAATCTGTTTATAAATAAATACGCCTCAATTCCAATTAAACTTGGTTGATTCGATTATATATAACTATGCTTTAGTCCAAATACAATAATAATCACGTTTCAATCCTGATCAAAATTTGATCGGTGGATATACAATTCCAATTAAATTTTGTCGTCTACACAACTACGATCAGTCCCAAATAAGGTTGGGCACTGGACCGGATCGGAACCACCGGACAAGAACGAACCGGTACGAACCAGTACCGGACCGGACCGGAACGGGACGGGTTGACCGATTTGTTGACCCGTACCGGAATGAACCGGATCAGAATTATCGGGATGGATAGTAGGTTCCGTCCAGTCCCACTATATACCGGGATGGAACCGGACCGAAACCGGAACGGGATGGGATAAACGGACGACACATATAGCTATTTCAAAAAATAATAAATTTTTTTTTAGTTATTTTGATTTTGTGAATTACGAAAATATGAATGTTTATTTATTTTTCTAAGTTTAAATTAATTGTTTTGAAATTTATAATGTAATTTTACTTAAGTTTATTTTAAAGATATTTTTTTAATTTTTACTTTTTAAATTTGCAAGTTTAAGATTAATAAAGTTTTTTTTGTTTAAAGCTTTTGAGCTTAAGTTTTCAAGATTTGAAATTTTGATTCTTTTGAAGTTTATAAGTTATTACTTATTAATATGTTATAAGTTATACTCATAACTTGTAATTTAAATAACTTAAGTTTGTAATTTTAAAAAATTTAAATAAAAAAAGGGATAAAACAATGACACAAATTAAAAAAATATCAATCCAATCCAATTTTTTTTATATTTTTTTGAAAATATGCCTATATATAAATTATAAAATATAAATTAATTAATAAAAAATAATTAATTGGATTACCGGACCGGAACGGAACCGAAATATATCGGGATCAAACGGACCGGAATTATCGGGATGAAATTGTGATTCCGTCCGTCCCGAGTACTGTTTCACGGTGTCCCATTCCGTTCCGTAAACTACCGGACCGAAATGGTACCGGATCGGTACCGGTGCCCAGCCTTAGTCCCAATCAAATTTAGCAATTGCATGAAAGTTGATGCTTCTTTTTCATTAGTTTTCGTCCTCGTTAGTGCTTAACTAATATGATAGAAAGAGCCTCTTGTTTGTTTGGTAAACTCTCGCTTTTTAATAGGTATAGCTCCTTGCTCAAAGAAGGCACTTTTTATTTTCATTCGAAATTAAAAAAGTATGAGGCCGAGGATGTCTGCCTTGTTATTAAAAGAAGAGAGTCGGATAAAATAAACTCTTCTTGGAAAGCATTTTAAAGTTTCTAGGATGATAGATAATAAACCATAGTATGTCGAGGAGGAAAATCACGAGGCCTCGAACAAAAAAAAATGTTGAGTAATTTCTTCCTATCTATTTAGGTCTTTGATACAATAGAATTATTCGTTATTTATGTTAGTAGGAACTAGGAAGTAAGCATGTATTTGTTGGACAGTTGAGATACACACAGGTTGATCCAAACAACACCATTATAATATATTAAAGGCAAACGAACGTAAAGCTCAATGTCTAGCCCAAAATTAACCAGAACTATTCCAATGAGTCCTCATATGGTGAACAAAAAGGTGAACCTATGGCAAATAACATGAGTGTTTTGTATTGTATCGAATACACATACATACACACACAATAGCGATCTAACTAAAGATTTTGATTCCAATGAGGACAACTATGATCATGATAGTTGCGATGAAGTAGGCACGGGTATCAATGTCTAAGCAACCATGCAACAAAAATGGAGGAGTCATAGCAGGAATAACAAAAAGTCAGTTTAAGTTCACAATTTTAACATTTGCAGAAATTCAATGTGATCTCTAGTAGGAAAATATCATAAATCACAACCAAAATGGTTAATTCATCAAAGCTTACAGCTACTAACTTGCATCCAAAATTATAGAGTTCGAGAAATTTCAAAACTATTACTACATGAAAGTGGCAGCAAATTCACCAACTTTGGTCAAGAGAAACAAAAGTTACTATGACAAGCATCTTGGCTTTTGAACAATGTATACCGTCTTCAGCAACGATGACCACATGCATCGAGAAGAAGCTCGATCAGCAAGCAAAATGCTGAATATCCAAATATGAAATAACGCCAACGCAGATCCTCATTTCACAAGTTTCTGCAAGACTGATTCAGCTCGCTGCTCGAATTTAGGTAGCACCCAATCATGCTGAACAATGTCTAATCCGTCCTTTTCTGCTCCCAAAGTCTGTAGAAGAAAATTAACATCTATAAATGCAGAGCAAGATATAATAGGAGAAGTGCAATTTGTTCACAAAACAGACATCGTCGAATGATTAGTTTTCCTGGTCCTGCTCAGCTGAGATTGATTTCAAATAGCTAGCAGCCTAATATCCATTAGCCAAGGTGCTACTCAGTGAAGTTAGACATATAAGGATAGATTCAAGATTTTGTCAGGACCAATGTCTCCATAATGAGTTCAAGCCAAAAGGACGCCCCCTTTCCTTCTCCACTGACAAACTATTTCCTTAACTACTTGATCAAAAGGAATCTAGTTTCAGGGTGGCAGAGAAAATGCAATGGGGAAAAACTAAGGACGAAGAAGGGCTGATACGAACTAAATATTTCTTGGTCCCAAAGGGAACTCTTTAACTAAGCACAAAATGCTAACATTTTAAGGTAAGAATACGAAAGTTAGTTTGGTCTTGATTAACATAATGTGCGCAGAATATCAATGGAGAAATTTGATTACAAGCATGTAGCCTAAGAGAGTTTTACCTTGCTGGGGTCCATACCAAATCCGCTCATTTGCATCATGCGTTGAGTATCATCAGTTGCTGCATCAAATATCGATATAAATAGTTTAAATTGGGAAAAATAAAACCAAGTGAATGGTTCTCTGGAATTAAAACTTCTCAATATACATTAAAAACAGAAATTATTGGCCACATCTTGACTCTTGACATCTACTTGCGAAAAAAGAAATTACATAAACTTCTACAAAAACTACTGACCATTTTCTTCTCCAAGAATGAGGCTGAACAAACCCCTTAATCCGAACAGATTGAGAAAATACCTGAGCAGTTTCATAGAAAGTATAAGATACAGGGCGTTGCCTATTACAGAACGTAGCTTTTAAAACACTAGTACTTTAGAAGATTAAAATTAAGTCATGAATGCTAATGTTTACCATGAACGACTGCTGACGTAACTGACATCAACTGTGCTTAGATCAATGCCATTTTGTAACATGGCCCTGAACCTCTGAGTTAATGGAAAAGGTATCTTCGCTGAAACAACACCCGAATTTATGTGAGTTAATATAAGGAAAACATAATATAAAGTTTCACGTTCAAGATAAGAATGCACTATGCAACCGAGATTTTAATATTGACAAAGAAAATAACGAATTCAAATCTTGGGAAAAGGAATACCTGCTACAAACCCAGAGAAGAAGAAGTTGACCCATGCAAATGTAAGAGTCTGGCAAGATGGAGAATACACAAGAAAGTAGTTAGATTCACAAATTCTTATATATCATCAACATTCAATCGATTATTATGAAAAATATCTTAGCTGATGAATTAGTAGTATAATACCTGAGGGATTATCATTGACAAATTCTTCTTCATCATATCCATAGCCATGTTTGGGTCAGAGAACATTTGCGCCTGTGGATTCGCAGCTTGGCCCTTGGGAACATGGAGTAATCCATTTTCCTGCATTGTCATATGTAATATTTGTAAACTATTTGTTCCTAAGAAACCAAAGGCCCTCCATCAATGTATTCAAACTAAACAACATGTTCTTACATCTAGTACCTTGTAATTACTGTCAAGTGAACTACTGGACAATAGTTGTATTTTCAGGTTAATTTATTTTATTTTCTTAAATAAAAAACCTCATATACCAACCTATTTAGTTATTCAAATTGAACACAAATGGTATACAACACTCAGACACTTCGGGGCCAGTTCCTAATTATTCTTTTACTTCTTAAAGCACAATTGCTCATGTCATCCAATGGGACACCAACAAAATTATTTTAAAGTATAGTCAGCTTATGACAAAGTTGAATCTCCAGTTCCCTTATTTGACCAACCCCTTCGATTCCCTTGAAAAGAGAAGTATGAGAAGCCTCTATCACTATGTTTACGTATCGCATAGATGTTGATGTTCTTTTTGACATGTGATGCTGAACGATTTTCTTTTACTAGCTTACAACAATTTAAATTGATGGTGTATATACCTATATGTATTTTAGTAACTACTTTGAATATAATATAATAAAGAAGTCACATAAATAAATACAAAATTCTACTCATATACAAACCATGTCCCCCTATTTTTTCAAAATTTGTGCATGCAACAGTATTTCTACCAGTCTCTTTGCATCAATTACAAAAGACATTCAAATTCAACCAAATAAACTTCAGTGTTGAAAATAGACATGCTTGCGGTCACTTTAGTTGAACCTTTCTATATCATGTTCACCTTCACTCCACCAATCAACAATTACTAGCTTCCATATTCTTCACTTAAAGTACCTTATCATCATTCTAGGTGGTAATTAGCTAGTGTTCACTAGTTAATCCAACTATTTAACCTCCTTGTTGTACAACTCTTCTGCATCTTAACTACTAGGCCAACAAAAGATAAGTGTAGTAAAGGAAGCCTGAAACACTCTATCAAACAACAAAAGGCAGGATCATGTCCAAACTGGCAGACTCAACCTTTTCTGATGCTCCCCCCGTCCCGGAAAAGATAATTGCATATACTTCTATAGTCTACTGTGGTCTTCCCAAAATGGTGTTCATGCTCCTCACTAAGAATCCTTCTCATCGATTAATCATCAGTTGTTAAAACTTAAACATCATACTACCTCAAAAATCAAGCGGAACCAACTTTTATCTTGATAACACCTCAAACTTGTAAAAAAGGTGGCCTTTGTAACAGGTTTTCAATCTGTTTTCTTCCAAAAACACTACTTCAAGCTTTATTCTTGTTTTAGGTATGAGTCAAACTAAAACAATCAGATCAGGATAGGAGCATTGAGTGCTACATCTATGCATTTATAAGAGGCTGCTATAACACATGTAATAGCAAAAAGACCTTGAGAGCTTCTCATGTTCGATTCCATAGACCCAGAAACCAAAAGGGTAATGGATTACTTGCACAAACCATCTTGGTCCAGTTTTAACCAGCACCCTCCTTTACCACTCTTTTCAGTTTTCTGTATCTCTCTCCTACTATCCCTCATCTTCCCTAAGTTATCAAAGTTCCAATTCATCTTACTTATCTCAACTTTAAAACTTTTCCACCATCTGCTCATGCTTTATTCATTTTAAGAAAAAAATAAACCTGTTCAACTTGTTAGATGAATTCTTAATTTCTACAATCAAGCTTATACAAAATACCAATATCAAACAACCACCTCACAAGATCAACATAAATGAATTTAATAAGCAAACAAATAAACTAAAAATATTTCGTTAAATACAAAGTTGTATAACATCAAACCTCATTGCTGTAATAAGCTTTCCTTGCACGAAACGATTTAGCTGGAATATAATTAGCCCCAGCTCTCAAATTCCTTGCCCTAATTATCACTTGCCTGAAATAAAAAAACTTAACAAATTCAGCAGGACAAAAACAAAAACTAAAATTCGTTAAAACCCAATAGAAAGAGCTTAGAAAAGAACCCTTCTTTGACGATTTTAGGATCAGGTATTTGAGAAGAACCCTTCATAAGCTTTGAGACAAAGTAACGAAGTACTCCAATTAGAACCATAACCACTGATAATGGAATCAATACCCAGTCTCTAATGGCTGTATCCAATACCAAATCTTCCGCCATTTTCGCCTTCGATAGATCTCTCCCTTTCTCTTTCGATCGAATTTGGGATTGGAATTTCTCTCTTCGGATCTTTTGCTCAGCTAATTTTGGAGAAAGATGGTTTGTTCTTCTTATTGGGCTGATAATGGGCCATAGACTAATATATGGGCTGATTTATGCAAATGTCAAGAAAAATTACACCGCGTGACAAATATTTAGATTGTATTTACGATTATGTAATGTAGCAAATATACAATATACAAATGTGTTGATACAATATGTGTTGATATTTGTTTGATATAATTGATACTTGTGGCTGGAATACAACCCTTTCATCTGATATAATTGATATTCGCAACTTGTTCTTTTGTTGATACAACTAATACCTGTTGATACAATAATCGTAGCTATGTTTCGTAAATAGACAAACTATAGCTACATTTCGTAGTTATGGTCTAAACTACTGAAAATAAAAATGGTGTAAATATAATCCTTGAGAACACTTTCTCAGATAATGTTAGACTTGGGTTTAATGTTTATTTATATATTGTTCAATCTTACCTAGAGGCGGAGCTAAGTGAGGTTTGTGGATTCGGATGAACCTAATAGCTTTTCTCTAGACTGTATATTTGTATTAGAAAATTAAGTATATATATATGTATATTACCTTGTGAACCCCTGACAAAATTGATTGATGACTCAGTTGTAAGGAAGGGGTTGTGAAAATGTTTTCCACACTAGTGTTGTGGGTTCAAACCCGAAGATAACATCAGATAGGCATTTGGAAAATATAAAAAATTGTCTCTTTTTTCTTTGACAACTTTTAAATTTCAACTTTTACATGACATATTTAAAATCTTCTTTACTTCATTAATCTACGTGTCAAATCAAAATTATATATAAAAATTAAAACAAAGGGAGTAATTCATTTTATATTATTCTCGAACATGTAAGCTTATTGTATACTCCCTTCATTTTGATTTATTTGTCTTACTTATCTTTTTAATCCATTTTAAAAAAATAAATAAATAT
>JAJOOR010013964.1:0-18314 GCA_036250505.1 Solanum acaule | reverse complement strand
TACAAAAATAATTACTCCAGAGGATAAAATAAAAATAATAATTAACTTTATCTTAAATTTTGTAAGTGATAAATAATTTGAGATAATTATTACTTAAAGATCACAATAGACAATTTGAGCGAAAATAAAATTACTTGAAGGAATAATTTGACTAAATTATCCTTTGATCTCAAATTAATATTATTGCTATCTTTTCCACACTTATCGATTAAAAAGATAGGAAAAATAGTAATGTTGGTCCTCAAATAATTATCTTATTGTGATTTTGATCCTTCTATTATACAACTTAACAAATTTGACCTTCAACTAATAATTGCTAAAGTTTATAGATTTGATGATAACTGTCTAAAGCAACATATATATGTTCATTCTCACCTATCCTTTTACTTCTACCACTACTCAATTGTTATCTTTAAGGACTGAATATTTAATTTACTTTCACAATTGTTTTATTGATGACTGGCAATGTCGTAATGTACCTATTTTTACATCTTCTTTGTACACGTCTATTTAACTCTTCGTTTATGTAGAATCTGTTAAATACTTTGTATTCCTGATAAAAAAAATTTAACATTCATTAGCTTTAAAGACCAATATTAAAGCTAAATGCGCTAAGTCATGTAATAAGAAGATTAAAATCACAATAATAAGCCAATTAAGGACTAAAATTGTTATTTCCCCCCAAGTATAATACTTAGTGAATACAAATAGTAATTATATTTAATTTTCCAAAATGACTATTTTAGACCACGTATCTTCAATAGGGCAGTTCTGTTGACTTGTTGAATTACTCCTATTTATTTAGGATTGATGGACGAACTAAAATAATTAACGACTGTACGAATCATAAAATTTCATATAAGCTATCATTCAATTAAAGAACACGATTAAATTACATGTTTTTAGTATGACTAGCATAACTTTTTTGTTATTTATTCCAACCACAAAACAATTCATATCCGTTTGGGTTTCCCAAGAGTACTAATTTTTTATTTTTCAGACTCGTTAATCGATAACGTTTGAACATTTCAAATTTTAACAAGTCTCGATTAGCTTTAGAAGTGCTCATCTCGCAACAACTTTTGGCTTTCTCAATTAAAAAAAAGTTGTAATTAACAAAACAGTCAATTTAAGAAGCGTTCGATTGAACAGTGCTTGGAAAAAAAGTTAAGGGGTACGACACCAGATAATCAAGCATAATAAGCAAGCAAACCCTAGAGCATCAACCAAGCGGCGTAATTGAAAGGTTCTAATGACATCAAATTGATATCCCAAAACAGAAATCCACCGAGCATTGCTATTATAGCGGGTAGGGTTACAAGCAACTTGCTGAAATCATAACCAGGAGGAACATTGAATGTATATTGAGAAGAGAAATACGAATAAAATGGACTATATATTGTCAAATAGCCAGGTAATCCACAACCATCCATATCTATTAACCTATCAAATACGAATATCCTAAAGAACAAAGAAAAAAAACAGAATTGCAAAAGAGGCTTTAGCAAATCTAAGCAACGACAAAGCAGGGCATTCTAAGCCCTTTCTCCCCTAATCCTTCTGGCAAGCTGGATGTCCTTGGGCATGATTGTAACACGCTTGGCGTGAATGGCACACAGATTTGTATCTTCAAAGAGCCCAACAAGGTAGGCCTCAGCTGCCTCTTGCAAGGCCAACACAGCATGGCTCTGGAAACGCAAATCAGTCTTGAAGTCTTGAGCAATTTCACGAACAAGCCTCTGGAATGGCAATTTCCTGATCAAAAGCTCAGTACTCTTCTGGTACTTGCGGATTTCACGAAGAGCAACGGTTCCAGGCCTGTATCTGTGCGGCTTCTTGACTCCTCCAGTGGTTGGGGCAGATTTCCTAGCGGCCTTGGTGGCAAGTTGCTTCCTTGGAGCCTTTCCTCCAGTAGATTTACGGGCAGTTTGTTTCGTACGAGCCATCTGATTTTCTGCAAATAATAATTATCTTCGGTTAATATTCATGAATTTGAGCATATTAAATTAAATCACGAATCCTAGGGTTCCTGTACTCTAGATTTGGATCGACATACAAATTCAACACAAACAAAGAGAACAATTCATCATAATTTCAGATCTTAGAAGAACAAGAAAAAAGAAACCCAGTTATACGAAGCGGTAGTCCCAAGAATCCCCAAATCAAACCCTAGGATTTCAAACTTAAAATAAAAAAGAAAAGAGAGAAATTTTCGCAATCGAAACGAAGAAATCATGACTAAAATTCAAAATTAAACTAACTTTGATGAATAAAGAAGAGAAAGAAGAACTCGAACCTTAAATTTGCTTGAAGTTGAAGGCTTCTAAAAAGCTTGAAAATTCTGGAAGACGAAGAAGAACTTTTCTGTTTAGAGCAAACGTGGATTGAGATGTATTGTGTTGATGGTATTTATAGAACGTGTGAAAGCCGGGGTTGGTTACGATTTCTTTCACCGTGTGTGCTTTTTAGAAGTACGGTTCGACGGTTGATAGTAGCTCTTTTTGTGTTTTCTTAGTATCAAATGAACGGTTGCGATCTGGAGTTACTTTTCTTACACGATCCGCGAGGACTTGTACTCGCTCTCTGATTGGTTCTTATTGTGTCACGAGGATTGAAGGTTCATTAAGTCGGTAAATTTCCTCATTGCGTTTTACAAACATCCGGATCACCTTTTGGAGTATCGGGTCTACAGCATTATTTTTATGATTAATAATAATAATTTAGTTTGTCTTGAATATTACATAATTAATCTAGGTAACTATAGCTAATTTGACCTGAATTAATAATCATGCACTATGAAGAAAATTTCACTCATAAAGAGTAGGAAAAATTGTATGAAATAGCAAATTATTAATTCAAATTAAATGTTATAGTCATAGTTTATTTTAATTGTAATTCGCGGCAAACATCCCCTTTTTTGTCATCTGATTCGATATATTTTCGGTATACAATTAGCCATTTTATACATTTCAATATAAATGTATAAAATGTGTTTGTGTTTGTATAAAGCGAGAGAAAAGTGTAAATACAAATACAAATACACATATTTTCATCTATACACTTATAATTATATAAATACAGATCTTATTATACACATTACAATGTATAAATGAATTTATACAAAACTGAACAATTTGTATAAAATTGGATGTTTGTAGCGAATTATACAAATCAAAAGCTCCATAACAAACATAAAATTTGCTACAGAGCGCAATTATGCAAACTATAGCTATAACATACAAATAAGATTTTTATGTTTGCTATATGTGAAAGTTGCTCTAAAGAGTATTTGAATGGATTATCGATTCATTCATTTATTGTATACTTCTACATTGGGTGTTTACGGTTTGGATAAATATCGATCCAAACCAAAAAATCGAACCAAATTGATAAAATAAATCGATTTTATTTGGGTTGGGTTTGGTTTGATTTGATCTTACATTTTTGAAAATCAATAGTATTTGGTTTGGTTATGATTTTATTCGAAAAAATTCTAAGGAATAACTAAACTGAACCGACAAATTATATACATATATTTTATTATTATACATACATAATTTATTATTTTTATGATCAACTTTGAAGATGTTATATATGTTTTTATCAAAATTTATTTATAATTTACTTATGAAAGTAAAAATATCTAAGGTGAGAACATCTATCTTATTAATTTCATGTATATGATTGTCTATGATACTTTATTTGTAAGATTGAAAATGTCACTATCTCTTCAATCTAGGTCAAAATAATGAATTTTGAAGCTTTATTCTTAGTAAATTTAATGATCAAAAGTTATGTAATATCAGTCTTTCTAACTATTTTTCGTTTTGAATTAATTATTGTCACTTTTTTACGTTTTGACTTAATTGTTTTTTTTTTATTTTTGTCTATGATTAATAACCGAATAAAATCGAACCGAAACTGATAACTATCTTGAAATTTATTCAAATTTAAATGTTTAATTAGTGATTCAGTGAATCCTACAAATAGTGTTGGTTTGTCCAAAATTACATGTCTATAAGATGTATGTTGTATAGACGAAGATAATAAGGTGGATGTATGGTTATACTAGGAATGAGAAGATTAGAAAAAAGATAGTCGTAATAAGATGGGAGTAGCGTTTGTGGTGGACAAAATGATCGAGGAAAACGAGTGTAAGATGATTTAGACATATGAAGAAGAGATATGTAGACGTTTCAGTGCGAGAGGTTGGTTATAAGTGTATGAGGAGAGGCTGAGGTATGTTGAAGAAGTATTTGGGAGAGGTGATAAGAAATAATATGACCCAGGTTCAAGTTATCATGGACATAAACTTAAATAGGATAGAGGACACGTATTAGGACAAATTATTAGTAGGTAGTGTAGTGTTGTCTTGCTTAGGGTGGTTGGTGTTTGTCATTGTACTAGTTATATTATTGTAGTTACAATAATTTATCTTAGTATGTTATTTAGTGAGCTTCGGTTATCGCACTATTTTATTGTTACTTTCTATATTTTCTTCGATGTCTCCTTTTTCTTTGTACTTGAATTTGTCGCACTTGAGCCGATTACCTTTCAAAAACAATCTTTATACCTTTACGAGATAGTGATAATATTTGCATATATTTTATCCTCCGCAAGTTTTGTTTGTGAGATTTCAGTAGGTATTGTTATTGTTGAACCCTACAAATAGTGCTTGAAAAATGGATTATTTGGTAATTAAAAATGATAAATAAGTAATGAATTGACAAATTTACTGTTTGACTTGCTAAAATTGCTCTTGAATTTTGAAAAGGGTGGTCATTATTCTGATAAATAATACTGCTGTAGTCTTCAAATCAAGAATCTTTACCAATTACCATTAATATATGCATCTATCCTCTTAAGCTCAAATTAAGTAATTCCTAAGCCTTAAATCATCTCAAATAGAGTTGAATTTTCACTTCCACTGAACTTTTATCCACACAACTTCATTTTCAATCCTTCTCAAACCAT
Source organism: Solanum acaule (assembly GCA_036250505.1). Taxonomy (NCBI): domain Eukaryota; kingdom Viridiplantae; phylum Streptophyta; class Magnoliopsida; order Solanales; family Solanaceae; genus Solanum; species Solanum acaule. Next base: position 13,340 of record JAJOOR010013964.1, on the reverse strand, counting down.
CAATAATAATGTCAAAACTTCATAACAATGTCATGATGTTGAAACCAATCTTTAAAATATTATTTATTTTTTAAATTGTCTGCATCAATATTTTCATAATTAAAGGGATGCTATTTAAGGATGACCGTTTTATCTATGATAGAGATAATGAGAATATAAAGAATAATATATTAGAAATCATTCAAATGGTAGTTTTTTGATGAAATTCTAATGTGTCTTTTCGTGAGTAGTGTCATAATGGTGAAGTGGTGACACAGTAACAATAATTTTCAACTAGTATTTTTGAAAGTGAGAACAAATAATTGTTAACAATAATGATTGATTTAGAGCAATGTTGGATGGTAGTTGAGAAAATGAACCCGACACAGTTTGAAAAAAATTATGCTGGGAGAGGCACAAATATGATTTGGTATGTGAGGCATTATTTTTGAATTAAAAAATATATGAGTCCAATCACTCTTATCCTTCTCATTTTATATTGTTATTTCTCTCTCCAACCTTTACTTCTCACCCCTCCTTTTTCTCATTTCTTTCCTTTCACCTTTTTATTTTTCTAATTTCTTAATCAGTTTTTTCAATGGTTAATTTTATTTATCCAATTTTCTTATATCATTTTATATTTATATATGTTCTCCATTTGATAAATATCACGTTGATTATTTAAAAAATAAAAATAAAAATAAAAATAAAAATAAAAATTATATATATATATTTGAGAATACAAGAAAAAAATATGGGAGGAAATTGCAAAATAAAAATTAGAATTTTCATCTGTGAAATGAATGTTTAGATAGTTAATCAACTAAGCTATTAAAATAGTTTATTTAATGTGTATATATACATTTGATTGGTTAGTTTTTTTTTTCACTGTCAAACCACAACGAATCAATAAAATCAAGTTTTTCAATTTTCTCAGGTTTTTTTAAGTTCCATTTGAAACATGTTACACTGAAATTAAATTAATTTTTATGAAATATGACGCAAATGTCACACTATTTCATACAATTATATCTACTTCAATTTATTATAAATAATTATATAAACACTATCATCTTTAATGCATAAAAAAGGAAAACAATATTTTGTGTATACAAATATTAATATATATAATATATTTCCCCTTTTTGTGGCATTATGGTTTATAATTTTTTATATAACGGTTTACAATGAGTTATATTAAATAAATAATAATGGTACAAAATAGTATGATATTTACATTATATTTCATAAAAATAAAATTCATTTTATTGTAAAATGTTTCAAATCAAGATAAAAAAAATTAAGAAAATCGAAAAATCTAATTTCATTAATTTGGTATGGTTTATTAATATAAAAATTGATGAATTAATTCAATTTGATAAGTGAAAAATTAATCAATCATGCTTAAATACATGTACCAAATGAGGGATATTAATAGTTTAGTTGATTGACTATCTAGACTTTTATTTCGTAGATGAAGGTTTTATTCTTCATTTTGTAATTTTCTCCACCATTTTTTATTCTCATATTTTTATGTAATTTAAAAAATTTTAAAATAATATATTTATTAATTATCAAATATGAAAAAAAATAATATACGAATGATATAAAAAAAATGGAATAAATAAAATTCATAACTTAAAATTGATCTGAAATATTAGAGGAAAGAAGAATAAAAGATTTTTTTTATTAAAAAAAAAGGGGCAAAGAAAAGAAATGGACAAGTGAACGAATGTGGAGTAAAATATATGGGAAAAAGAATAACAATGTAAAATAAAACGAATAGGACCCACATAATTTTTTATTTATAAATTAAGTAAAACAGGAGAGAGAAACAACAATATTGAATAGGAAAAGGTAGGACCTATATATTTTTTAATTCAAAAATAATACCTCACATACCAAGTCATAGTTGTGCCTTTCCCACCATAAAATTTTTCGACACAATTAAACAAATTTTACGAGCGTATTTGGATCATTTCAGACCGTTTAACGACAAATATCTTTTTTTGGCTTAAGTCATCTTTAGCCACTTAAAGTTGTCCGCATATTTCATTTAGACACCTTATCTTAGGCTTGTTCCAATTGAACACCTTTTTTAGTAAAAAAAAATACCTATTGAACATATTTTGACAATCAACTAAAAGTAAAGATAGTGTGTCATACACTCGCGACTGACGTGGCATAGTAGCTAATCAAAAAGAGACATATGGCATTGGGCCCATAAAAAACAGTTAAACATAGATTAAAAAAATAAAATAAACAAAAAGTAAAAAAAAAATAATTAAAAAACAAACAAATCTTTCTTTCCCCTTTTCTTCTTCTTCTTCCCAGAACACCCCACCCACCCCATGACGTCCGTTCCCCATTTTCTTTACCAAAAGACACAAAATCGAAGCACATTCCGATAGCCATTTGCACTTCGGCTTATTTTCTTTCAATTCTAAATTATATGAATTTTTTTTTCCACCCACCCACCTACCCCTCTCCTTGAATCTTATTCAACATTGTAAATGATATTTCTCCCAATTTCACTACTTTCTTAAACATTAATTTAGATTTGTTGATACTTTTTTTCTTCTATGTTGTGAGTTCTTTAGGATTTAAATTTTTTAACGATTTCGAAGAAAATAATTTCAAATTCGTCGGAAAAAATGGAGTTCCTTCAAAATTATTTTCGATGCAATTTGATTCTATCTTTGACGATAATAAATTTAGATATTGGTGGTGTCAGTGGTGGGTGGTGAAAGAAGGGGAAGAAAACGATGGCTTGAAAAATAAAAGGGGAAGAAGATGACCGGAGAAAGAATGGCGATGGCGGAAAGTTGGTGGCAATGGTGGTTGAGTTGAGTCAAAGAAGAAGAGGAGATGTTACTTTAATTTTTTTCTAAAAAATCTTATTTTTAAAAGTAAATGATGTCTTCCACGCTCTTTTGGTGTGTATTACACACATGCTGCCATGTCAGCAAAAAATGTTTAATAGGTACAAGTTTATTGTAGTATAGGTGTTCAATAGGTAAAAGGTTAAATTGGAGTGACTAAATGAAATATGAGGACAACTTTAAGGGTATGTGTATGACTTAAGCCATCTTTTTTTCATTGAATAATAGGACATGTGTTAAAAATTGTTGGTCGTTACAGTAAGTACGTCGTATTTGAACAAACTCAATAGGGACAAACATATATTTAACCTCAATTACTAATGATTTCAAATTCATGCCATTTCACAATATTGTTTTTTCCTTATTTTTTTATAATAGTAAAAAAAATAAAAAGATAAACAACTATAATTTGGAGCATAATTATCCTTAGTAGCCATACTTTTTTAAATTAGCTAATGGCTTAAAACTATATCTGGTGCTTAAATTTATGGCTTAAGTCATCGACCGCCCCTTAAAGTTGTCCGCATAATTCATTTAGACACCTCAACTAAGACTTGTACCTATTGAACACCTAAATTGTTCAAAACATGTACCTATTAAACACAAAATGCTGATATGACAAAAAATGTGTTTTGTACTTCCCTGAAGCGCGTGAAGAGATTCAAAATAGTGTCTTTTTGAATTTTTTTTTACATTCTTTCTTCTTTTATTGACACTTGCATTATAATTAACTTACAAACATTTTTCTTCTTCATTTACATTTTTTTCAAAAATGAAAAGGACCCCACTCCCTACCTATCATCTTCTTCATACTTTAGTTTGCAAAACATTCTTCATTTTAGCTCCAACATTGTTTTTCTTTCTTTTTTATAAAAAAAAGAATATTATTTCTTTCAAATATGAAGATAAATGAAAATCAACTAAGAAGATTCAGATTTGAAAGAAAGTACTTTCTTTCGTATGATTTATTTCAAATCTCATAAAAATAAAGAACAAATATGAAGAAGAAGAAGAAAGAAGATAAATGATTTTTATGTATAAAAAAAGTTAGCCGATATTTGTTTATCAAAATTTTCGAACAAAGATTTTTACTCAAATTCATATATAAACCCATTAAATTTATCAAAAATGATATTCAAAAAATTGAAAGAATTAATTTTTGAGCTATCAATTTCATTTTGTTATCGATGTAGAAATGAATAACCGCCGGCAAAATTTTCTTTCTACTTCACTCTTAGTAGGCGTTTGGCCATGCGATACCATATCACGATAAGGTATCGTGAGATGGAATCAGCGTTTGGACATGCGACTTTACGCTGATTCCATCTCATGATTCCATATCATGAGAGGTGATACCATATTCTCCAAAAATCATGATATGGAATTATATGGTGATTCCATATCATGATTTGAGATATTTTAATACAATAATTTATCCATGAGTTTATATTTTGTTAAAACAACCTCACATTTATATCTACTAACCATTTGTTTCATATGTAAATAAAATTTATAATCACATCATTACTTTTTAAAATATTATTCTCACCGACATAAAATTTATTATTCTCACCAACATATAGTCACTTTAACTCACACCTCATGATTGTGGAATAATAAAATCTTGAAGAGCCCGTGAAAGGTGTTTCATTTACTCAAATTTATTGGTGAGAATGCACTTGTTGAACCAACGTCACAATTTCCATTTCCACCACATGGTAACTTTAAATTACATCCTTAGAATAAATATTATTTATTTACACAAAGCTGTCTCATTTACGTCACATATGCTTTTAGTAATTCTTTATAAAATGTTTTTTGGTAGATAAATATTATGTTGTTGATGCTGGTTTCCGAAACACAAGGATTTTTAACTCCATACAAAGGACTACACTATCATTTGCAAGATTACCGAGGAAGTGAAAGAGAGCCTCAAAATGCCAAAGAACTATTTAATTATAGGCATTCATCTCTGCGCAATGTGATTGAACGGACTTTTGGAGTTTGGAAAAATAGATTTAGAATACTGAAACAAGACATGAACCATTATGCGGAGGATATTGACCAACAAATGGCTCAAAGTAACAACGTTGGTTCGTCTTCTCGATCACATGATCGAGAAATGCAAGTTCAACATGAGGAAATTGTCCGTACTACGTGGGAGGATTATATTAAAGACTAGTACACTACAATTTATGTTCAATTTTTTTTTATTAAATTAAAGTTAGATGAAATAATTACTTAAGTGGAGAACAATAACTTTGTAATGATTTATTATGCGATTTTATATTTTTTTGTTTATTTGATAAGATTGAATAAACAATTGGGGCTATTTTAATAGTTTTACAACTTATGAGATTTTTATGTTTATGAGAAAATATACAACACAAAATTCCACGTCACATGTCCAAACAAACCTTCAATTTCATCTCATGATTCCATATCATGATACCATATCATGATTCCATATCATGATACCATATCGCATGGCCAAACCGGCCCTTAGTATGAAATGTATATATATTTTTTTTAAAAGTTAATCTTCAAGTTATTTGAAAATAATTAGGTTTTGTGATTTGAGAAAGAATGTGTTTTGGGAAGAAGATGAAGATGAAAAGGGGTTGGGTAGGGGTGGGATTGGGTTGGGTTGGGTAGAATAGGTTGACATTTTCATTTTTTTTTTCTTTTAAAAAAAATTAGATGTAAAAAGTGTTTGAAATAATTTTAAACAAAATTATTTTTTTAATAATTTTCAGGGCCCAGTGTTACATGTTATTTTTTAATTAGCCGTTTTGCCATGTCACCGCAAGTGTATCACACACTCTTCATATATTTTGCTGATTATCAAAAAATGCCTAATAGGAACAATTTTTGAATTGGTAAAAGTGTTCAATAGGTACTAGTCTTAGTTGAGGTGTCTAAGTGAATTATGCGGACAACTTTAAGGTGCCGCTGATGACTTAAGCCTAAATTTATTGTTCTGTTGCTCAAATTTCTCGTATTTGTTCACTTAATTTTGATATACATATTCACTCAATTATATTGATCGCTTAATTCCATTAGATATTATTTGCTGCTCAAACCAAATTGTAAAACATATAATTTTGTTAGATACACTGAATTTGTACTTTAATCAATGAATGTGATTTTTAGTGTAGTGCATTGTGTATGTATCGTAAACAGATTTGTGATACATGTATATACCATTCATGTACATTGTTGGATGCATACATCATTTCGTTTTAACTATATTTCATTGAGTATATTATTATTGATGTAAAGGCATATTTTATGTACACTTTGACTGTACACATATTTTTTTTAAAACTTTATTTCAATAAATATATCACTATTAACTGTTGATATCAACACATGACCCAATTAAGGCAAAATATAAAAATATAATAGATACATATATCGATAATTGAACTCATAAATAAAAATATGAAATGCGTGTTATGCATCACTATATTCACGACATCTGATCGATTGTATTTTGTATCAATGCATTCATTACTATATTTCCAATTATATAAAGCAACATAAAGTGGTAAAGAGAAAATTCGCAACATTATTGCCGTTAGTTATGGTTTCAAGATACAAGAACATAAGTCTGTTTTTAAGCTCATGAGTACAAGTTGATTGTTGATAGAGTTTCGTTGGACAACTTCAATTGTTCATCTTCAATCTTGTATTTTTAAAAAAAAAAAATCACATTCAACTAAAATTTACATCAATCCTCAAATCTGAAATATGAATTCATCGTGATAAACCCAATCTTTTAAAAGACCATTTATTAATCACTAATAACAATTTTAAAATCGTCAAATGTGAAACTTAACTTCAAATTTTAGGATTTTAAAACTCTCTTTGCCAATTGATGAGTTTCCTTTACAAGTTTCTCATAGAATAATTCCAATCTTTATATCATGATTCCAAGTTCATACTCCAATTCTGAAATCTCAATTTTATCTATTTTCCTTCCCTGGGCTATTCCCAAATCTCTCTAAAAAAACATTAAAAAACATTTTTAACTATAACAAAAATGACACAAACAAACTCAAAAGACATCAATAAAATCTATATGACATGAATTTTTTGACCAAGAACCAATGAGTGATAAATATATGACAAATATAGACGTGGTCCAAACTTGAAATAAAAAGCATGCTTATATTTATCACTAAACTAAAAATATAATACATATTATGATTTTGATAAACAATAGCTATGTATATTGATACATATGTTTGCAATTTATTCATCAATATTCTTCTATATGAATATATTTGTTACTCCATTAAACTAAAAATATAATACATATTGTGATTTTGATAAATAATAGATATGTATATTGATTTATGAGACACAAAGCCAATTTTTTTATTAGAAATGTATAAAGCACAAAACTAAAAATAAAAATGTATGAGACACAAAGCTAGTTTTTTATTTGAAAATTCTTTTTTTTTTCGCTCATAAAATACTTAACTAGATTTTATAATATAAACGAGTATTTCAACATAAAATTCTGCTCGACACAAACACATTTCTCGATTTTTCTTTTCCAAAAACCTTCTTCTCCATATCTCTTGTTATTTATTCATATTATTAAAATATTTATCTTAAATTATTTCTTAATTTATAAAATTAAGATAGATTTTTTAAAAACTTTTTTTTAATATATATATATTTAAAAAATATAAATATTGTAAAGTTTTTAAAAAGTTTTTCTATTTTTAATTTTGATATGCCATATAAAACATGTATTAAAAAAGAGTTAAATAATAAATTAATAATTATGATGTTTTTTCTTCAAAAATAGTATTCCCTTCGTTTCACAAAGAGTGACCTAGTTTGACTTGACACGGAGTTTAAGAAAATAAAGAAAACTTTTGAATCTTGTGGCCCTAAATTAAAGTTATGTCAAATGTACAAAATTGCCCTTTAATCTTGTGGTCTTAAACATGCCACGTGAAAAGTTGAAAGTAAAATGTTACTAAAAAAGGAAAAAGGTCATTCTTTTTGAAACAAACTAAAAAGGAAAGGGGATCATTCTTTTTGAAACGGAGGGAGTAGGATAAGTAGAATATATTTTTGAAAAAGAAAAGAAAAAAAGGGTGATAAATTAGCGAAAGAAAACCAGTCACACCTTTCCCCTTACCAGGACCAACGAAGCAGACAGCGGGAGCTATGGCACTGCACTGCTGCTTCACCGGAACTACCCTCCATTCCCTCAAACTTGCTGCAATTCCTTACTTCTCCAGAACCCTAACCTCTCGTCTAACGCCCTACTATCCAAGGCCGCTGTTCCCTCTTGCCGTTAGATCCCTTTCTGCCGCCGCCGTCCAAACTGCCGCCTCCTCCGCCGCCACCTCCACAGACGAGTATCAAGGTAATTTTATATTGACGTTTTTTTAGTTTAGTTTAGTTTTATTAAAATACTAAATTTTGCGGCGGTGAATATAGTGGTGAAGCCCCAATGGAAAGCTGCAATTGATTTCAAGTATATAAGAGATAATAAGGAGTCAGTTGCGGTTAATATTAAGAATAGGAACTCCAATGCTAATCTGGAGATTGTTCTCGAGCTCTACGAGAAGTTGCTCAGTGTTCAGAAGGTCAATTTTCTATCTCAACTGTTCACTCTTTTGAAGATAAAGTCTCAACCTTTTTATATTTTGCATTTATCTTCAAAATTCATAATTCAGTTGTGCTGTTAGTGAAACTTGTTAACTTGAGCAGTAGCTACTGCATCACTGTATAATCTTCGTGAACATTTAACATTTTACGGACATATATACATACTATAATGGAATTAACGGAAAATGGGATTCAGAAGAAGACACCTGTATGTGACTCTATAATGTGGATAACCAGAGTCATGATATAAGTTTGAAAATCCTTTATGAGGAGTATGAACATTTCTCTTATGTTTCTCTCCTGTTTTCTTATGGTTGGTCTGGGAAAGTTCCAGCCTCCCTCCTGCTAACTGTCTAAATTGTGTTTCAAAGAAGTTAAGAATTAGTTTTTCTCCCTCTCGCCAACTGTGTAAATTGCATGATAAAGAAGTTTAGAATTAGTGTTTCTCTCTCATGGCAACTGTAATTGCATTTTAAAGAAGTTCAGCGTTAGTGTTTCGTACTTTTGGCAAAAATGATTGCGGATATAGGTATCAGGTGGCTGTTAATTGATTAATGGATGTGTTCTGCTGTGCACTTCTTGTTTTTTTTCTTTCTTAAGTTTAAGCCATCACCTTAGGTTGTGGGTCTGAGGTGTGGGGGGTTTGGCTTGGACCCCTACCATGTTAATTAAGTAGCAAAAATATGTATAATTTTACAAGAGGGGGACATGGAACCTTGCCTCAAGTCTACAAAAAAAGATTGCATAACAATCTTGCTAGGAAAGGAAGTAGCCCATGGACAATCCTTTCCAAATATCCAAAAAGAACTTTAACTAACAAAGAAGTTACATTTTTCATATCTTCTCCTAAAAGTAGGAGTTTGCCATTTATCAAGTTGAAGTAGACCCTTTGCCTCTCTATGAAGTTCTTTAAGTGAGTGATAAAAGGTTCTAGTTCCACTTGTAGAGGCCATTTTAGCAAGGAGGTCTGCAGTTTGATTTGTTTCCCTGTAGCAATGAGAAATGGCATACTGATACCAGTGAGATGATTTACGATGCCACTCACAATGTGTTTGAGCTTTAGATTGTTGGTATCCTTGTTGATCAACATGTTGGAGATGACGAGAGAGTCAAATTCGATGTCTAATATTGTGAATCGCTGTTGCATGCACCATTGTACATCAAACTTGACTGCTAAAGCTTCAGTCTGGTTGTTGCTTTGACTGTGAACCGGGACAGAATAAGCCATGATGAAATCTCCTCTTTCATTCCTTACCACACCCGCTATACCAGCCTTGTTTGTATCCTTGTAGAAACTGCCATCAGTATTGAGCTTTATCCTTCCAGCAATTGGTTTCTTCCAGCTAACAACAGTGCTTCTAACAAGAGGTCTAATCTTTTCCACATTATTGCAAATATTGACCCAGCTTTCTTCAATAGCTATGTCGGGAAAGGCTTCATTAATTACAGCTTTCATATTCCAAATGCACTGTTTGATCATTTGATATAGATAGAATTTACCATTCTCTCCATATCTACAACTAGCCCAAGATTTCCATATTTCCCAACATATCATGATGGGTGTTGCTTGTAAAATCAGCTTGTGCACCATATTTCTTGGTTTAAGGCTCCACCATTTGTTGAATACTCCTCTAATTGGCATTGTATCATGTCTAATAGCCAGAGGCGCACCCATTATTTTCCACATATGTTCAGCAACCTTACCTTCGACAAATGTATGTTGTATACTATCATTTTGTGGTACCAAACAACACACACAATCCATATCTTCATTGTTCCCAAACCTTGATAAAGCTCCTCTAATACTCGGCCTAGTACGCCCATTAGTGGCAGCATCCAGAGTAGGAGGAGGTCCAACAGAGTTCAATAATTGTTTAATATAATGCCAAGTATGTAAGTGAAAGGGCAAACCTGGTAGAAGAACCCATGCTGGAGCTATTGGTAGATCTTCTTCTGGTTTGAAGTCAGGAGACCATTTTTGTAACCACATTTGTGCCTCATCAATCTCAGTTACGCACTTAAACCAAACTGATTTGAAGTCCTCTTCATTTGTCAGGTCAATGAAAACATTGTAGTTGTCGTAAACACCAATTTTTGAAGAACCCTTAATTATAATCTTCTCCTTAAATTGGGATCTGATTTGTCAATTTGGGGTCGGGTTTTGGAGAATCTACCCACAATTGTGTATCGACACTCATCAGCCATTACTCCATAATACTCAGAAGCTTTGAAGATCACAACCGGCATTCCATTATGGGCGGAGTGTCGAGCTTGGACCTTTTCCCTTTCCTGTCGAATTGAAGTCGTAGGATGAGTAGGATTTGTTGCTGGAGCAGGAATTGTACAAGCATATGATGGTTTCTCTGAGATTCCTTCTGTCATAGCATTTACCCCACAAATATGGTGATTCCCTCCTTGTGGATGCGCTGGAAGATGGCCTTCCAGAGGCTCCATCAAAGGTGGACCGTGTTAGGACGCGCTTCTATTAGCCGTTAATGAACGTTAAAAGCAAGAAGAGAGGATTGATTGATATATCTTACGCAATGAAGTCCAATAGATGTGATATGTAAAGCTACATGTCTAGGAAAGGTGTTATAGAGCAACTTCTTGTAAATTGCATTTATATTCCAGATATGATCCTGTACTCTGTAGAGATTCCTTCCTCATGTCATCTTTCCCTCTCCTTTGCATTATAGGATAATGATACATGACAAAAGGAGCAGGATTTCTGCTCATTACCATTGTCTTGATTATTTCAAAGTTTTTTAGTGCTTTGTGTTACATTCTTAGAGCTTCGATTTGTTCATAGAAGTAACACATTTACATGCTTGAATGATTTGTAGAACTGGTTGTTCTCAATATTAGCTAATTGTTACTCACAGATAACAGGAGGTTGAAAAGTTACGAGCAGAGAGAAATGCAGTTGCAAACAAGATGAAAGGAAAACTAGAACCCTCAGAACGCCAGAATCTCATTGAAGAAGGTTCATTTCTTATTTTATGTCCACCTTGAAGTTTTTGGTGGCTAGGTTATTATTCATTGTGTGGATTGTATTTGTCATCAGGAAAGAATCTGAAGGAAGAACTTGTTACTTTGGAAGAAGACCTACTAAAACTTACAGATGAGCTGCAGCAAGAAGCACAATCCATACCTAATATGACACATCCAGATGTTCCATTAGGAGGGGAAGATTCTTCAACAGTCAGGAAAATGGTACTTCTTACTTGATATACACAGGTGTGCAGACCACATTGTTTCGGTCCTTCTCAAGCCTCATTTACATTCCTTGTATTTCAGGTTGGTAAGCCTGCAGAGTTTAGCTTTGCTGTTAAGGACCACGTCCAGCTGGGAAAAGAGCTAGATCTGTTTGATTTTGATGCTGCAGCTGAGGTATTCTTTCTCACCCAAGGCATTTGTTTTGTAACCTAGAACTAACTTAGTGTTTTTTTGATAACCGAGAAATCCGTCTGGGACCCGCCCTTTGGACCAATCACAGCCTACTTAGTGGCTGTATATATTATCAATACAATCCATTTGTTTTCAAAGAAAAACCAGTCTCTTCCTCACCATGTTACCCTTTGCATACTGGACCATGTTCTTCCCAAACTCTTTCTGCTATCGAGTTATCAAACCTAATGTTGTAGCCGCCATTGGCTTTCATACAGTTATGCCAAGCTGGTAGTAAATTGTGTTTGCTGGTTGAACGTTGGTCTTCCACTAATTTGTGTTTTAGCAGAGTGCTTGCATCCAAAGATCATTGGACACGATTAAGTTTGTATACCACATAGGCAAATTGACCTGCTACCACTGCTTACTTTCAGAAGATGAGTTGGTTATAGGAAATCTTGATTTAGCTTGCTTATGGTTCAGTTAAATTTGCTTTTCAGGTCAGTGGGTCGAAATTCTATTACTTGAAGAATGAAGCAGTTATCTTAGAGATGGGTCTTGTAAACTGGGCAGTTTCCGAGGCCATGAAAAGAGGTTTTACACCTCTGACAACTCCTGAGATTGTACGGTCATCTGTGGTGGAAAAATGCGGATTTCAACCCCGTGGAACAAACACTCAGGTTTGTCTTTCATTAATGTTGATGCCATTTGGATGATTTTGTCCACAATCTGTGATGTGTCCTTTTCATCTTCTGTTTGTGAACATTGCCATTGTGTCTGTAGATAGGTGTTATCACTTTGCTTGAAAATCAGATTGAGAGATAACCACAACAGCCAATTTATGGTTTATCTTGTTTTTTTTTTAAGAGCATAGTATCTTCTCTCTCTTTTGAACTGATTTTTGATGGTGATGCGAAGTTTTTACTCGAACCAAGTCTTGAGCTACCAAGGTAACCCTGGTTTACGAAAGAGGAGTTTAATGACCTTGACATTGTTATTTGAAGCTAGAGACTTATTCTCCTCCATAGTTTGGGTTTTTAACTTCATATGCAGATTTATTAATTGATAATAGAGCAAGCTCTTTACATGAATCATAGTCATATTCTGAACCTCTTACTTGCGACATGGTAGGCTTTGTGATTTTTTCACTTTTTTTTTTGGGTGGGGGAAGGAGAAGCTGAAGCAATATCATTCACTGAAATGAATTGGTTAAATTGATTTAGCTGATGAGTGATATTTTACTAAATGACTGGTAGGTGTACTCCATCGAAAATAGTGATCAGTGCCTAATTGGCACCGCTGAAATTCCAGTAGGCGGAATACATATGGACTCCATTCTGTCTGAGTCTTCATTACCATTGAAATATGTGGCGTTCTCGCATTGCTTCCGGACGGAGGCTGGTGCTGCAGGAGCTGCAACTAGGTTACTTGTGATTTCTTATCTTCCTGTCATTC
>JAJOOR010013962.1:0-16947 GCA_036250505.1 Solanum acaule | reverse complement strand
TTCCGCTTGTTTATATTGTTATTTGCCTACTCTTGTTTAATTTCTACCCTCAGACCCATTACTTGTTGTTTCGGGTTACGGGTTGGCTTACCTGCTGGTGGGTTATAGTAGGTGTCATCATGACTTGATAAATCGGGTCGTGACACTAACAATCATGGCAATAATTATCTAAATAGCTACAATTTTATTGCTACAATAAAATTCTGTAGCTAATTATAACTTTTTTGCGACCCAATAAAAATAATTGTAGCAATAGCAACTCTTTAGCCATAATAAGTTATTTGGAACTAAATATTGTGGCAAAGTAAATAATTTTTCTTCAAGTTATAAAAAGATGTGGCAATAGTTATATGATATAGCCATAGAATTTTTGCTATAGTAAAATTTTGTAGCTAATTACTATTTTTTTGCCACGAATTTTAATTTATCGTAGTAATAATAATCTATTAGCCACAATAAATTATTTGAAGAATATTTGTAGCTAATTAAATAATTTAGCTTTAAGTTATAAAATATTGTGGCCATAATTAAATAAAATAGACATAGATTTTCTTCTATAATAAAAATTCATAGCTGATAATTAATTTTTGCCACAAGTTTGAATTTGTCATAGTAATAATAACCTTTCAGCCACAATAACTTGATTGAAAAAAAAATTGTAGCTAAATGTTTTTTCTCAAGTTATAAAAGTTGTGGCATATTAAAAATATATACTCATAGATTTTTTGCTATAATACAATTTTATAGTTAATTATAAGTTTTTTTTCACGATTATGTTGAAACTTGTTATGGCAATAGTAATCTTTTATACATAGGAAGTTATTTCAAATAAAATATAATAACTTAATAAATATTATGTTTCGAGTAGTTAAAAAATTGTCATGAAAAAATGATACAACTATCTGAGTACAATTGTGGTGATATGTTTTATCCGATACGAGGTGAAATGTAAGCCTTGAGGTGCTTCATCTTATGTTGAGAAGTCATTTTATACGACTCAGACCTCTTCTATCGAACAATGCATTTATCAAGCTGGCTTAATTAGAGATGTCAATTTGTCCATCAATTCAATTTTACAAGATCTTCATTTGAGAATTTTAAGTATAATTTAAATAAATAGAAGTTATAAAAAAAATAGAAGTTATGTCTAATTAATTTGATGTAATTGTACTTTTTTATAAAAAAAAAAAACATGTATAATCAATTTACAAATCATTAAATAATGTCATATTATTCAAATATGCAATATGAATTATTCTTGAATATATATAGATAAATCAATTGTTTATTGAATATAATTAATACACATAGGAAGTGATATTAATATTCATTTTTTAAATTTTTTTTGTTATTGGCAATTTTTTCTGAATTTCTTATTTTAATCTTAACTTCATAATCCATATAATTTTTGTATTTTAAATTAAAACTACAAAACTACAATCCAAAATTCACATCTCTATTTAAATTGAAATTGAAATAACCAAACAATGGGGAAGTATAGTTTCACTAAAGTTGAACAATTTAACTTGAATTTGAATTCAATTGATTGACACAAAAAAAAATTGAATTAAGTTTCTTATTTCTTTTGAAAATTCTTCATTAAAATAATTTTCAAACTTGAATTGTACGTTAATTGACACTTGTCTTCAGAATATTGTTTTGTTTCTCTAATTCTATATAAATAGATTAAATATATTTTTTGATATTGATAGTTATATTGTATTTTAAAATATTCTATTTTTAACTTGACATTCTAATGCATATACCATTTTAAATTCATAATATATATATATATATATACTGAGTATTGTACTATAATATGAGATTTGAAGAGAGTGAATTATAAGAGCTTTCTACAATATATGGGATTTTGAGATACATGAGTGTACACAAATTTTACCCTCTCTAAGAGGTAGAGAAAAATATTTTGAATTCATATCATTTTTATATTTTAATTCAAACTAAAAATAGTAATTCAATATTAAGAGTGGTCATAAGTTTAACTAAACACTGTTCTCAGATCAATATTAGTTGTCTCTTTTTTCTTTGATACGATGCTAAGTAATCAGAAATAAAAAGGATAATTTTTACTACTTTACGCCATAATATTTTTTTTATCTGAAACTTCATAAACTTGTTTACACTTTTAAAAATGAATTAATTGTAAGGGAAATTGAAAACATTATAATTAATTTCTATCTTTATTTCATAAATTGACAATTAATTTGAGATAAGTATTTTTATTAATGTGAACAACTAATATGAGTCAATGGTCTCTCTACCTTCACGAGATAGTGGTAATGTCTTGGTACACTCTATTCTTCTTAGACCCCACTTATGAAATTTCACTAGGTATGTTAGTATTATTGTTATTGGACAATTAATATGAGACATAAGAAGTATAAGTTAAAAATTTATTTTGAAAAGCATAATAGATAACAAAACTAATAACAATTATATATATATATATATATAAAAAAAAAAAATATTGACCTTTTCCATTAACTTAACGTAAAGTATATATTTGTTTTATTACTGTTAATATTATTAATTATTTTTATTTTCATGAGATAATTTTCTTTGTTATTATCGATAACAACTGTTAATTTTACTATAACAATTGTTGTATTTGTTATATATAAAAGAATATTGTATTTGTTAATTTTAAAATAAGTAAAACTAATAACTATAAAAGCAAAGCATTAATCTTCACCAAAAATAACCTCCAACCGTCTCCCCCCTTTCTCATTTAGATCCAAAAACTCATACCCCAAAAATTAAAAATTGCAAAAGTTCAAAAGTTCCCCCCAAAATTTTAAAACCCATTTAATAAAAACCTAGATATCCTTTCCACTCTTCCCATATCCTTCTGTCCGCCCCTCCCCTCTTTATTCGATTTTCTTGTTTCTAATGTTTTGTTATTTTCTTTTGTAGGATTTACATAGCATTCTCCAAGCAGATGAGATAAGTTTTCACAATATGAAGTTTTTGTTCACTTAGTCGTATGCTCTAAATTTTCTATTATGTATAGGTTCAAGAAAAGATTGAACCACAAATAATTTATCATACACAATTATAATCTATTTTTTTGCAAGAGATTATTGTCCTAGCTTGAGTCGATGGATATTACAATGGATTGTATATGTTTATTAATGTAAAAGAAATTTTTTGATTAGGTATTAATTTATAATTTATACTAAAATTTGAGATCTATATCTACAGGTTTTAAGAAGTTTAAAAGTTACACGTTTGCTTACTTCTTTGTTTTCTTTGTATTTTTTTTATTTGCTAAACATTTTTGTAAAAGAATGATCATAGACAATTATATTTTTTCCTTGAAATTTTAAATCATTACATTCTTGGTGCTAAAATATTTACCATTATTAGTTGAAGTAGATCAAGCTAAGGTGCAATTGAAGATTGTGGAAGGAAAGATAGGTGAAGACTATGTTGCTTTGGACTCAAACAAGATGATGTCTTACAAGAATTGTATATTATGACTATTCTCGAAATTTTAGAATGCAATTATATGTAAGTTGAGAATTATTTTAGAATCTCAAAAATGTATTCGTGGTTACATTATGTATCTTTTTTTATTAACAAAGCTTGTGGAAAATCCTTTCAAATTTATAGTAACAAAATTGTTGAAATTTATTTTTTAGCTACATTATAAAAATTCTTGTGATTAATAATGTTTATGTCACTATTCTTCAATTTGTAGTAATGAATTTTTGTAATTATGACTAAATCTATATGTAATTATAAAAAATAAGGTGATACATTTTCACTTTTCATAGAAAAATTAAAAATATTAGCTATAATTTATGTATGTCATGGCAACAAGTTTCAAATTTTAGCTTTGTGAAAAAATATTTGTGGCAAATGCTTTAATTTTATAGCTATAATTTTTTTAATTTGTAGCTAAATACAAGTATCATTGCCACAAGATTAAAAATATAAAATAGCCACAAATTTTAAATTTTCATAGCAAATAAATCAAGTCATTTACTACAATAGAATATATTGTGCCTACAATATAAAACTTGCTATGGATTTAATTTGTTGTGGCAAAAGAGAAAATATTTTGCTACAAGTATATATTTTGTAGCAAGAATTTTGTACTATTATAGCTACAACTCAATTTTTTTAGTAGCTATAAGTATTAGTCCTTAGCCACAGACCATATAAAGTCTGTAGCTAACTTTTAGCCACCCTACATCTTGCCACGAATGCTACGAAAAAATATTTTATGGCTAAAGCGTTTAGCTACGGAAAATTTCATATTTAGCTACAATGTGTTTTGTAGCTTTAAATGCATTTTCTTGTAGTGAATTTTCTCGATAGCTTGAAGCAAGTGAATTTCTCAACCCTTGTTAAGTGTATAGAATCGTGTATTTCCTTGTGGTATGTGTTAGGGAGTAATGGAACCTGGTAATGGGTTGACTTGTCCATGTTGAATAATTCTATTGATGAAAAAAGGGTAGTAAAAGGCAATGTGATTAATTATTGGTGTGTGATGTGTTTAAAATAGTTTGATAGGCTTATTGATTAATTATTGATGTTGTATCACAATTGTGTTGTTGTGAATTGTGCGTTGTTATGATGTCACGGCCCAGGGGTACACCCTAGATGTAACATGGTGTATAGAACCCCGAAGGACTCCATACAAGCCACTCAGCTCTCATAACATAAGAAATAGGACAATAAGAGTAAAACAACATATTTCAAGTCCAAACATTTTATAAAAGAAAGCGAAAATCTAAACTCTTTGTCTCATCATAGCCATCTAATACAATAGAAATGAAATTGGGTCTATCCCATACATCATGTCCAATAGTGAAATACAAGAAAGGGAACTAAAACAATGAAAGTCCGCCCTCGAAGCATGAGGACTCACCAAAGGTCGAAAATATCTCAAGTCAACCTCTAGCCACGAAACTGATGACCCTGACTGTTGGACCCTACATTTGGGGAAATGTAGGCAAGAGTATGCATTAGTACAAAACAATGTACCAAGTATGATAGCCATGCATAAAACATTTAAAACATGCTAAAAGGGACATTTCATTTCATGACATGCAATTGACCAAGTTAAAACATGATATAAGAAGGTTAGTAACATACTTCATAAAACAAGTCCAATGCAAGCTAATCATCTTTAAACTTTTGAACGCATATGAGATACTTCTTGAAGTAACCTTAGTTCATTATTAATATGGGGGATTAACCTTAACCGACATAGAGACCATGTGAGCTATAACATCATCCCCCGGTGTCTCTCACACCGAAAAGTATTATCCTACTTGCCAAGGTAAGGACCATGAATTTCTAGCTTAAGTGGATCCACTAGCTAATGTCTCTTGAAACAATCATCCTATGGGGGCACATAGGTAAGGGATAAAGAGATTGCTTCTAGAAATCCGGCCTCTACTAACGTGAGAGTTTCCATCTCAATATTCTCTCGGTGCTAAGCATAAATCCCATGTAGTAGTTATTAATTCTTGACTTATCTCTTTAATCCATGGAAAGGTATCCTAGGATAACCAATCCAAGCTATTTTCCTTATGATTGCTCTTACTATTTGATTCAATTAGGTGAGAAAGCCTTTCAACCTAAGAATCCTTATTATGAGAGAAAACCTTTCACATAATGCTAGTATGCGTTTATGAGAATATCCTTTCAACAACACAACAACAACATCATCATTGGTACTTTACTCTCAAAGCATCCTTAAAACATTTGCATAGATTTCATAAGAAAATGCATAAATCCATAATTTACCTCTTGAGGTTCAAAACCCACTTTCAATCTTCAATACATAGAAAACATAGGTTAGATATGGAATTAATCATAATTTCATGTAAAGCTTGCAATACATGCTTAATTTCATAAAACTCTTTCTTTATAATCAAAATCCCACATCACATGATTCATAACTTGAAAACATGGGGGTTACATGGGTTCATGGGGGAATCATCAAAATATCATCATATTTCATCAATTCATGCATAAGAGATCATAATTCAATCATTTAAATCAACATTGAAGAGAACTCATGACAATTGAAGAAAACCCTAACTCAATTGGGGATTTCTAACTTTGAAAATAGATAAATTTGGTAACTTCATGGATGAAAGGAATCCATGGATGAAAACTATCATACCTCAAAGCCCAATTCTTAACTTCAATGGAGGAATTGAGGCTTGACCTTGATCCTAGCTTGAACCATTTCTTCTTCTTCAAGTTCTAGAGAGAGAAACATTTGAGAGGAAGAACTTTGGGGATTTCTTTTGGGTTTTGGAAATAATGACTTGAATTGGTGAGTTTTGGGGTTAAAATGACTTACATAGGGGTCCTAGCCTTTGGTAAAATGACATAGCTTTAATCTAATTAAAACCGGAAAAGACCATTTAATCCCCAACTAGTAGTGAACTGCCTCACCACCACGTGGGGCTCCACGAGCCGTAGTGGCCTCCGTGGTCTTGGACCAATGGCTAGGTTGCCACCCCTTTTCCCCTTAAAAACTAAGTTAGGACCACGATCCCCCCCCCCCCACGGCCATGGTAGCCTTTACGAGCCGTCTAGTGGCTCGTGGGGAGAGTCCTATTTTGGGGCAGTGTAACCTAGCTACTACCTAGACATTCACGAACCTCACCACGACTAGTGGTCCTTACCACGAACCGTCATGGTGGTCGTGGGAAGGTGGGCAGTGCTTGGTGAAGTCTAGGCTGCCCAAGCTCCCTTCCTTGGCCCTTACCCTCTCACTTAACCCCAGTTTAACCTATTAGGTTCTGAGGTGTAACATATGAAAATGGTCATCTCCTCATTATTTGTATGAACATGTCATTTGCATTGGTTATGAGACATGGCTATGATAAGTGTTATGTGAATTGAGAAAGAATAAAAAATTAAAGAGGATGTACCATTTCGAGGGATGTGTCGTGTGCCATGACGGATATTATGATTCGAGGGATGTGTCGCACGCCGCAATGGATTTTATTATCGAGGGACGTTTTGAACACCGCGATGAATTTTATTATCGAGGGTCCTGTCGCATGCCGCGGCGGATGCATGGATAAATATGTCCCCCATGGGTCCCAGACTGTGAAATAGCGGGTGTGTATCAAAAGGTTAGACATGCATCACTATACTTGGCATTGCATTTCATTGCATATTTATATCATTTGTGAATTTGTGAGTGCCTTTCTGTGGAACTTGTGATTGATTAACTTGATCATGTGTATTGTTGATCCAAAATCGTTGGAGTGTTGTTATTGATCTATGTGCTACTATAAATTGTGAACTATTAGGTTGGACTGATTTGTATGCAGGTTGTAGTTGTGGAGGTTCGGTTGGGGTGTAAGAAGTACCCGTATTCTATTTCCTTAGCTTGTGTTTAGAAGTTTACTTGATGAGTACCGTGTGGTTTGGTACTCACCCCTTTCTTCTACATTTCTGTAGGTTACGAGCCCGGATCTTCGTGATACTTACTGTGGAGATTTGTGAGGTAGTTGTTTGTTATCTCAGTGGTCCTTCTTACTCCTATTTATGATCGTGTCCTACTTTAGAGACAACATCATTTGAGACTTGTTTATTTCTTTCAAATCTACTGCAATACATTAGAGGCTTGTACACGTGACAACCAGATTTTGGGAATTTAGTCAAATTGACTTGTTATCCGCATTAGTAATTATTTGTTTAACTTTTATTTTATTTTATTTCCGTACTTTGTCTTAATGGTTGAGTTTTAGGCTGACTTGTCTTGGTGGAATAAGACGAGTGTCATCACATCCATTTTTGGGTCGTAACAATATCACGAGTGTTGATTCATTCTTTTGAATATAATGTCTATCAAAAATAGCCTCTCAACACCACAAAAGGTAGGCTAAGGTTTGTGTACGTCCTACTCTTACAAGATCACACTTGGGATTACACTCAGTTTTTTGTTGTTGTCCGTGTGGTTTAGAGGGACTTTACATTTAAGTAGATTCACTTATCCTTCCTTATACTAGCCGGAAAAAATCTACATGTGGAGATTGTTTCATCTTCTCTACCTGACTATCTTATTTTGGACTTTTGGTTTGACTTCTTGTATATTTCACTTGACATTAAAATTCAAGAATTTCCTTAACATCTATAAGGGGTTATCTTTCAGTGGGCCAGATCTTATATATGTATATCCAAACAATAGGTCCTTCTTTTATTGTAAACACATATCAAACCTTTTAAGATATATGATTAATTAGGATAAAGGGATTCTTTTATATTGTACCATGTTAAAATGTTGTTGGAGTTCCCTAATGAATACACGTTGTATTTTTTGTCCTCAGGTTAGTCAATTCCATTAAGAGTTGGCTGGATGGAGCGAGATCAAGATGCTAACCTCGAAAAGAAGGTTGCAGATGAAATGGAATTTGTTGTGCAGTGCGCTAGATGTTTCAAATGGCGGTACATACCTACAAAGGACTAGAGGTATGAAAAAATAAGGGAACACCTATTGGAATGTCCTCCTATTGTGAAGACGCTCGTGAGTGGCGTCCTAGTATATCATGTGACGATATAACAGATGTCACTCAGAATGAAAGAAAACTGTGGGCATTTGATAAGCCTAGTATTCCTCAGCCTCCTTCAGGATGGAAACGAATTTTAAAAATCAGAGCAGACTGAGGCATCAAGTTTGCTGATGCGTAAGTCTTGCATTTTCTTCACTACCTAGAACAATTAGACTAATGTACAAATATATATTTCATGGTTCTTCAATTTTTTCAGGTATTATGATTCGCCTACTAGAACGAAATTTCGTTCCAAAATAGAGTTGAAAGGTATGTTAATTTTGTCCAGTTGAATCAACTTTACAAAACATGTTTCTTTTCCTAATCCTTTCTTGGGTTGGTATAAATTTGTGAAGTCATAATTTAAAATTTGTACTTCATTTGTATTTTTGTTGCCATATTGACTAATGGTCTTTATTCCTAGGTACTTGAAGCAACATTCGGAGTATGCATCACAAGGCGTAAAGATGGAAAAGTTTTCATTTCAGACCCCAAGACCTCTACAAGAAGATTATGCTAAGAAGCGTAGTCCAACACCTTCATAAATTCGAAGTAAGATCATGCACATGCATTCTAATTACTTAATTGCGACATGCCTGAAAAATAATTTTTTGTCCTTAAAATATAATCAGAGATATTCATATCATTCATTTCAATTAAAGAAAATGACAGAGAATTCATTATTCTACTAGATAATGCATTTAGTAAAGGTTGGAAAAAGTTAGTAGGGACAGTAAAAGCCTTCATTAAAAGGAATACAACAACCTTAACAAACTTTAAATGCATAAGGGAGCCAGATACTGCTGCATATAAGGGGAAATGGAGCTATTCAGAAATATTACATAAAAGTAAATGGACACAGAAAGAGGCAGAGGTTATTGGAGAACTAGAAACTGGAGAAGTGTTGCAGGCACAAATCCACTTAAAGGACAAATGAATGCAAAACAAATCACTTTGTTCGGATACCCAACTCCTATAAACACCGACACATCTGATTACACCTAAGAAACATAAGGAATAACTAATAAATGGATGCAGAAAAATATTTTGAGACTTAGAGAGACCTTGGAGTTGCATTTGAAGAGTATATAGAGGAGGCATTAATTCTTCCGTTAAAAATTGATCAAAAGAGAGGAACGGAACAGGGAGAAAGAAGGGATACGTTTGAAAAGTGGAGGATCATATACATCATTTGGGAGGAAATAGGTGGATATGGGATATTTGGTTGGAATTTATAGGAAGCAAGGGGGGATAATAGTGATGCGAGATGAGAGATCATGGAAGGGAGAAGTTGTGTAATACCACAAGCAAAGTATCTCATACAAACTTATTTGCATAAACCATATTTAACGTGGTTTCTAACTGCAATTTACACTTCTAGTGATAAAAATGAGAGAAGATGGGTGCCATGAGAAGATTTTGTGAATGACCTTGGGTAGTTTGTGGAAGTACTAGATATACCTCAGAAAAGACTAATTGCACTAGACTATCAAGAGCTATTTCAGATTTTTGTAACTGCATAAATGAATTAGAGATGATCGATCCCCCTTTATTTGGAGGTTATTTTACTCGGACAGGAGGAGAAATAAGAGAAATGCTTGCAGAATATACTTGTTCCTTTATTCACTCCCTTAGGATGATTTGTTTACTCAAATCAGACAAAGTACATTACAACGGGGATAAGAAGACCAAGTTCTTCCAAAAAAATGGCTTCAACTCACAAAAGGATTAATACTATTGACACTTTGAAGATTAATGAAGTAATGAAAACTGAACACTTGGCAATTAAAAGCTCAATTGTAAACTTCTATCAAAATATATATAAAGAACATGAAGGTTGGATACTACCTCTAAACATTATGATTGTCAAGAAAATCACAAAGGAGAAACAAGAGTGACTATCAAAGGGCATTGAATAGGAGGAGTTCCCGGAATAGGGGTCAAATTATGTGTTATTGACAACGCACCTGGTCGAGATGGCTATACTATGGAATTTTTTCATGCTTTGTGAGACTAGTAAAGGAGGATTTGATTCAGACTTTCCATAACTTTCACTCTCAGTAAAATTTTGAGAAGAGCTTTAATAATACCTTTGTAGCTTTAATTGCAAATAAGGCATGGACAATGATCTGAGAGACTTCATACATATAAGTCTGATTACAAGGGTTTACAAGATTACTCCCAATATGCTTGCAAAAAGAGTCAAATAAGTGATTGATAAGTTAGTAAATGAGCATTAAATGGCCTTCATCAAAGGAAGCAGATTATGGATGATTTCTTTATAGAAAGTCAATGCATTGATACCAGAATCAGAGGGAAAACACCAGGGGTGATGTATAAGTTGGATATTGGAAAAGCTTATGAACATTTGAATTGGCAATTTATGATTTATACCCCTAGACAGATAGGACTTGAATGGAAATGGATAAGTTGGATATCTTTCTGTATTAAAACTATTAGGTTCTTCGTTCTTGTAAATGTAGAACCAACTGGTTTTTTCCAGTAGAAAGATGATTAACACAAGGGGATCCCATATCCCCTTTTATGTTCATCACTCTTATGGAAGGTTTAGATAGTCTTATAAGAGTTGGTTCCGATAACAACTGGATAAGGGGTTTTTGTGTCAAAAATATGGCAGATGAAAATATGGAGTTGAGTCATCTATTATATACTGATGATACATTAGTTTTCTGTGAAGCAAAATAGGAGCATATTTGTTATTTGAGGGTGATTCTAGTTATATTTGAATCTTGCTTAGGACTTAAATTCAACTGAAGAAAGAGTAGCATATTCCCAGTCAAGGAAGTTATGCAGATTGAATCAGTGGCAAGTATTCTTAAGTACAAGGTGGAAAAATCTATCAATGGTGTATCTTCCCATGCTATTGGGATCCAAACATGAAGCAATTGAGATCTCGGATGAAATGGTAGAAACGTTTGAGAAAATATTGGCATTATAGAAGTCGCAATACTTATCTCTGGGAGGAAGAGTAACATTGATTAATTCAATGCTAGATTATATGCCAACTTATTACCAATTCCTGGGAAGGTGATAAAGACATTGGATGTTTTGAGGAGGAACTTCCTTTAGCAAGGAAACAAAAATGAGAAAGGGTTCAATCTGGTGTAATAGGTGCCAGTCCAACAAAGTAAGAAGAATAGGAGATTGGTAGCCAGTAAACTTAAATTACAAAGCAAGTGTTTGCTATCCAAATGGCTATGGAGACATGTTCATGAATATCATGCCCTATAGAAAGAGGTAATTCATCATAAATATGGGAAAGAAAACCACTAGTGCACTACCTATAGAACTGGGGTGCGGAGAACTATTAGAAATTACTGGACATAGCTAAAATGCAAAACTAAGATTCTTTTGGGGAGGAGAGATAAGACAAAGTTTTGGACATACAAATGGTATGATCAAGGGATTCTAAAGAACTTATTCCCTAGACTCTTTTTCATAAACTCTAACCCTAATTAAATAATAGAGGAGATGTGGATGACATATGGGTGTGTCACGACCCCAACCGCCATGATTGGCACCCACACTAACCCTCCGGTGGAGAACCATTTCTACAACCCAACAAAAGCAACTTAAAGAAACTAAAGCATTTTAAGATACAGAAGCAAGTTTCAATGGAAAATTAAAATGAGGAGTTCCCATAAACTCCGAAAGTCTAACAAACAACTATCGCAGAAATTAAACCCCTAGAACTGAAAGTCAATGTACCAAAACTCTACCAATCAACAAGTCTAAGAAGATGGGGTGCATCCCCGAAAGCTAACATAAGTAAATTCCTAAACGTCTAGTCTGAGTCCAAAAAGAATGGACTAAAATAGATGAAGGATCCATGGCAGCCTGAAAGAACTGGCTCACCCTCGAATCTGGTCTGGTCAATGGTCTCCTAGCTGAGGTTTGTTAGTAGCTGCCTGAAGATGCCCTATACTCAACAAAGAAAGAGCAAGTGCAGTATCAGTACACAAAACAACAGTGTACTAGTAGGATCACGCGGCTACTTCAGTAAGCATAATATAAGCAAATCATTACCACACAATAAACACACATATACAGAGGCACAATTCAATCATCATTTTAGGATCAACATACAATTTCACAATAACCACGACAGGTAAATATAAATGTAACAATCACAAGTGTTTCTCTCATGGAACCCACACACAAACGGTTAGTGTGTCGGAACGTAACACGCGATCAAAAATATATGTGTCAGAACGTGACACCCGGTCCAATATATGTGTCAGAATGTGTCACCCGGTCCAATAGATATTTCAGAACGTGACACTCGATCTAGTCAGCACAATCACAGTCACAATCACACCCATAAGAACAGTGTACATAGTAACAAAGTCAAGCAATAGGTTCATGGTATGTAATTATTCATACACATTCATTTCATTAGATTCGGTTCATATCTCCATATCCACATACATACATGCATACAATGAAGCAATTAACAAGCATATATAACATAACAGGAAGTTAAACCATCACCTACCTCGAAACCAAGCCTGAATATTCCTAAGGCAATTGAGCCTTCCTTTTCCGAAGTCTTTCAACTTGTTCTTCGTCTAAAATAAGTAATTAACGCAAGGATCAATAAACAAGGCCTAATTTACCTGGATTATATCAAAATATCAACCTAAGGCCAAACCCATGATCCTAATGTTCAACTAGGGCTTTTCCCACCATTAATCTTCAGGCCAAAACCCTCCTCCAACGATAATTTACAAGGATTCTAAGTTCTGAGAATCAAAATACGGATTATGGGAGTAATTAGCTTACCTTTAGCGTGAGAAATCGTGGGAATCTGATAAGAAACTGCCATGGATCGTTCCTTAGCTCTTAAGAACGAAGTTTTGCAGAAAATAACGATTTTGGGGTTTTTCCTTGATTTAAGTCGCGACTGTTCCGCCACAGCGGGACCCATCCCGCCACAGCATCCCCGCCCTGGCGGAAATAACCCTGCCCCAGCGGCTTGCACGGAGACAAAGACTCGAAATTTGAGTTCCAAGCTCCCATTTTACAATGCACCTTCAAACTTGGACATTCTAAAACTACCCTTTCACACCAAGATCAGTTTCATGAGTTCTACTTGCCCGAATTCAATTCCGGTAAGCCGTACGGGCTCTTTAACATCTTGACTATCCACTCACGTGATCAAACTCATAATTAAATCCCCCATCCATTACCGGATTGCCCTAGACCTCACCTGACTCAAATTTCGTCCAAGTCTGGCCTAGGCTAGAAATTTTCAAGTTACTACTCAGAAGTTTTCTGGCCCAAATTTCTTCCCCATTAGTTTTTCCATAACGACGGGAATAGGTCGTTACAGGGTGGAACCTAGTCTTCAGAAGGCTTATTAATGACTAGGAAATTGGTGAGGTGGTGGAGCTCTAAAAACTGATAGGTTGGTTCCCTGGGACTATTTGGATCTAGATAGACTGACTTGGGCTCATCAAAAGGATGGGAAGTTCTCTGTTAAAAGGCTATATACAAATGGGTGGTGGTGGGAAGAGCAGGTAGGACTTAAGGCCCTTCGAAAACAATCTAGTAGATGTGGCTACAACCAAGGTGAAATGTTTCACGCGGTTAGTAGTCAGAAGAGCTTGTGACCAACAATTTTGCATCAAGGTATCTCTTGTGTAAGAATACCTTGAGACCAACAAACATTTATTTCTGCACAATTAAGTGACAACACAGATGACCCTTTTCACCAGCATATCCAACATTTGATGGACCATGCCAGAACAAACAATAGATCTATTAAGTTGTTGGATTAGACAGAGAGACATGAAAAGTCAAAAAGATAGTGAAGATCAATTCCAACATGTATTTGGAGGACCTTATGAAAAGAAAAGAACTGGGATATAGATGAAGAGATCCAACTAGTGGATTTATAGGAGCATTGTAAGAATCTCTAATAATTTTTTTCTTCTAACGACGTTTTGGAGGTGACCAACATAGCCCTCAATGCTGAGGAATACAAAATATTACCAGTCTCAAAAAAAGTCACAACGTTCATAGCTAAAAGTTGTCTGAGAGAAAGGTAAAAGAATAAATATTCATCATTTAGGACACTACTTTGTACTCCCCCTCTAAACGTGTTTTGTGGCTCATATGTCTGCCGATAGTGAATTAACATTCAAAAGAAAATGCTTCTAAGATATCAAATGTTTGTTGGAATAGTGTAATCGGGAATATGACAAAAGTTATTCAATATACCTGGAAATCCTAAATGATTGAATATATGTGAACTCTTTTGTGGTATTAATTTAGACGCCCACAAATTGATCCAGAAACAACGATTATTATGTAAGAGAGAGAGATTTGTTCTGCCAGAATATTATCATGAGAAACATGTGTTATGGGTAATAATGTACATCTTAGAAGGATACCTCACTATTGGTTGCTCCTACCTATATGTAGCCTCTACGCCTATCGATATAAGTTGACTCGATTATTTTACTCTATTTAAGTCTATGTTGCATCCTAGCTAGCTATCACCTCTAGGAATATAAATAACACTTGTATGATCAATTTGGCTAAGTTTGACATATCTACTGACGTGCTCTAAATATCTAGATTGAAAACCTTGTGACAAGTTTTGTATATCATGATCTATTGTGACAGTTAATCCTATCTCAAGTGTCCCTCTGGATGGGAGTACGGTTTTTCTTGGTGAACCAGTACCTTCTGATGCAGCCCCACTACATGTACCGGATGGTAACTCTTCGAAGAGATCTAGACTGATGGGTTCTCTTTTCTGTGAGCTCATGTCTATGATGCCGGAAGCAAAAAAATATGGTTTCTAATGACTATATGCTGAGATTTTTAGCCTTTATTGCTTTAGTCTAAGTATAGGATTTATGAGCATAATATAGTCATTCAAAAAACTTATTTCATGTGTTTAAGTTTAGCTGAAAATATTGTCCAAAGATAGAAGGATTGCTCTTTTTGTTGAAATATAGTGTTTTATTTTAATGGTATTGCTGAAAATTTGATAGTACTAAATACTAATTATGGTTATGTTTGCACCACTTGAATACATTGTGTAATTTTCATACTCAATACCCCTTGACATAGATTTCTCCCTTTTCTGCTTTTGATTTTTAAACGTTCACCTATGTATCTTTTTGTAAAAGCTTACTCGCATATACATGTAAGTCATGTGTTTGAATATTCACTTCTTTCACTTAACCATGCAGGTTAAGTACCATGTGCATAGTTTTATTTCATTAAATCACTTGTTCATGGAAAGTTGTATTGGTTTGCCAGGGGCGGCTCGACAGTGTTAAAAATAAGACATGTGCCTTACGCCCCCAAATTTAAGGGGCCTTCATTTTTAATAATAATAGGTTATAAGTTTTATTTTTTAAGTAAATATTGAATACTATTTGTAGAAAAAGTAAACTTTTCATGAAAAATGAAGAAATTTGGCATATTTTGAGTACTATATCTCATGAAAAATAATTTAAAATAAGAAGTGTTATATTATCAATTGAAAACTAGAAGAAATCAATTATATAAAAGTTATTAATAATTTAAGTTTAAGGCCCCGTATGATTTTTGCTTTATGCCACTAATATGCTTGAGCCGCCCTTGTGGTTTTGTGAAATCTGAATAAGTAAGGCTTTGCCATGTTTTAGAATTGATGCTAGCTAAACTATGCAAATTTGCATACTGTTGAGGTAAATCTTTAATAGTAGGCCATAATTAATATAATAGTGTGTGTTTTCTTCACATATTAAAGTTCGTTCCCCTTTCTATAAAAACTAGTAAAAAATAGCCAGTCCTGCGCACGGGCCTAATAATATATGTGAAATATTTAAGATATATTTTTTTATCATAAAAAACTTCATAAATTAGTTGGTCCAAATTTCTATCTAAAAATTTCAAAAAGAAGATTTGCGTTATTTTCAAGCCGCGTTAATAGCATGAGTTTAAAAAATTCCTTTAAATTTATGTGTTGACAAAGAAATTAATTTAATTTAATTAAGTATTAAAGTAATTTGAATAAGTTATTCTATATATTTTTCAGTACTACTTTTTTATCAACATTATTAGGAGTTTATTTTATTAAATAAATTAAATTCACTTAATTAATTTTATTGATTATTTTGGTAAGTAATTAGTAATTAGTTTTATTAGAAAGTATTAAAGTAAGTAAAATAATTAATTGCAGAGAGAGGGAGTGGGTAAACATAATAAATAAGTAAAAATTTAATAATTAATTTTATTAAGAAATTAAAATAAGCCATTAGTAATTTTATTAGAAAGTAAAATGAAACATTGTCATTTGATAATAATAATAACAATTTTATATTTTAGTAAGTAATTAGTAAGTTTTATTAGAAAGTATTAAAGTAAGTAAAAT
>JAJOOR010013960.1:0-14904 GCA_036250505.1 Solanum acaule | reverse complement strand
TGAAGAAGAGAGATGATGCTTCTCTTTTGTACTTATGTTTTTTAGTCTAGGATTTTGTGCCTCTTTGATACCAAGTTGTGTTATGTTCTGCAGAAAATCCAAATTCACATTTGGTCTTGATCAAGTTTCTTAAGTTTCTCTTTCTCTTCACCCTTCTTCCTCCACTTCTTTTCTCCCCATCAATAACATTTTCTTCCCGCATTGTTAACCAAATTGGCAAAGTTATTAGCACATGGGAATAGTTTTTAGCTAATCTTATCTGAGCTACTCTCATTTTCCTGAATCCAGCGTGCATACTGATGCCAGTTTTCAGCTTTGACTTATATTTTGGTATGTGTTCTCTGCAGGCTGGGAACATTTTGATTGATTCAAATGGTGCTATTAAATTGGCAGATTTTGGAGTTGCTGCTTGCATGTTTGATACTGGTGATAGGCAGCGTTCAAGAAATACTTTTGTTGGAACTCCATGCTGGTAAGTTCCCTAGCTGCGGTGAGGTGTAATTTTTATTTGTTAGCGTCATCATTATAGGGACCAACTCTTTTACTTGTAATTGCATTTTTTTTTTCTTTTGAATTCATAAATAGGATGGCTCCCGAAGTGATGCAGCAACTGCATGGATATGATTTTAAGTAAGTATCTGATCTGCATATCTGTTCTATTGTTGGTTCTAGGTCACGTCTCATGCCTTCAAATAATTGTTTCAAATTAACAGAGCAGATATATGGTCGTTTGGAATAACAGCCCTTGAACTTGCTCATGGTCATGCACCATTCTCCAAGTACCCACCCATGAAGGTTGATGGATGTTCATTGCTATACAAAACAATCGAGGAAGTGGTTTCAAGTTTTCTGAAAATTCGTTCTTTTGTGATCCTTTCTTTATCCTTGTAATTCAGGTTCTGCTGATGACCCTACAGAATGCACCTCCAGGCCTGGACTATGAACGGGACAAGAGATTCTCTAAGGTTTGTGTGTTTGACAAACTTTTCATTCATTTGAAGTTTGGTTCTGAATTTTTGGTGCTTTTGCAGTCTTTTAAAGAAATGGTTGCTGCTTGCTTAGTAAAAGATCCAAAGAAGCGTCCGTCTTCTGAGAAGCTTTTGAAGCACCCTTTCTTTAAACAAGCACGAGGACATGATTATTTGGCACGTACAATCCTTGATGGCCTTCCACCTCTAGGTGATCGTTTTAGGATGCTTAAGGTCTTGTGCCCATCTTATACTGTGCTTTTCTGGCTGATAGCATTTCCCAATTATACGGAAATCATATGTGATTCTGATTTGTACAATTTGAACTGCTCTATCAGGCTAAAGAAGCAGATTATCTTTTACAGAACCAGGCAATGTATGAGGACAAGGACCATTTGTCACAGGTGAAAACTGAATGTGCCTAAACTGCAGAACGTGGTAGAGAAATCTCACGATTCACAAATGTGTCCACAGCATCTTTTTGTTGTTTCATTGCTGGAATTAAAGCATTTTTCTGCTCTGGGTTTTTGGCCATTGGTTGCGAGTCTGTATTTTATATTTATACTTGTTAAGCTTCAATCCTCTAAAGTAGCTTACTTCGTATATCAAATGAAAATGAAAAATTCCCCCTCCCCTCCTCTCCTTTTTTTTTTTTTGAATAAGCAAGCAAAAAAATGCCTCCTTTATTCTAACTACCAAGAACTTTAGAAATGATAAGAGGAAGGTCCTGAACTACACTTGATTTTGTTCGTGTTATCCCATTGAATTCATTTTTAATTCGCTCTTAATTTTTTTTGGAAAACTTTCATAAAAATGTTGTAACCTAGTAGTTCTGACTACAACAAAAGTTATTATCATCATCGTTGTTGTTGCTAATTATTATTACTTCCTCCATTTTTATTATTATTTATTATTATACACATACATAGAGTGTGTCAAAAATATCTACTATTATTCGAGTATACAGCAAATCTGGATAATAAGCAAGATGAGAGGCTGTATTCTTTCCTCTTTTTTCTCATACATTCACCCAAGATTTTGGAGAACCATAGTTAGCAGTGGTGTGTGCATTTGAAAGCTCACCCAGAGTTGTAACCTTGTTTACGATTGTATAGTTGAGAGACATGCTAGAATGTGTATACAAATTTGAGAAGACTTCAATGAGTTTGGGGAGGCTTGTTATTGCTACCGGATAAAATTCCATCACAAACTATATCACTTATAATAGCTATTTCTGTTTTAGTTGGGAGGTCAAAGTACACAAATGACTGTTTTGTGTTTTGTTGTAAATATACTTCTAGCTCTTTTAATTAAGAAAAAATTATTATTAGCACGAAATGGGCCCGAATAGAGCAAAACAGAAATATATGATTCTTAGAGATGATACCAACTATGTTACAGATTGAGGTGAGTGATCCTATTTGGGAAAGAACCTTGATGTGTTTTATTCCATCGTATTTGAGAAATCAAATTTGGCATCAGATGTTTGTGTAGCTTATGCAAATATACACACAAAGATATATTCAAGGTCAATCTTAATGTAATTCTGTATATTCACTGATGCAGCAAGAGTATATTCGTGGTATCAGTGCTTGGAATTTCAATCTGGAGGATCTGAAGAACCAAGCTGCTCTTGTATGTACTTATTGTCCATTCACTTAGAACAATTGATTTTAGGTAACAATGTCTAGTGTCTATTAAATTTATTTATCCTTTCTTTATGGTGTCTGTAGCTTCCAGATTTTGACGACATTCCAGATGCTGAAGATTCAAGTACCAGGGGGAAGCTAAGGGAGGGGAATGGTGACGTTGGTTCTGTAGCAGAAAGGCATAATCAGTCGAGTGTCCTATCTCACGAGGTATTCATATTAACCATGTTGAAGAACTATATTACTTCTCTTTGTATACTATTCCTTCCCGATGGATTGATGCTGCAATAAGCCTTCTGAAATTCTTGTCATACTCAATTGCCTCCAGTCTGATATTTCTTTGGACTGGATATTTTTACAAGTTATTCAAATGTGTCCTTCATTATCAGATTTATGATTGTTGAATCTCAATTCAGGATGAGATGAATGACAATCATGATTTGGATGGTTCACTTGCTGCATTTCCTATTAAGCCTCTTCAAGCACTCAAGTAAGAATTTTGTCTTCCTCCTGGTTCTGCTTCTTCTATTGGCATTTGATAGTAAATCCATCATCACCAACCCAAATTATAGCCAGTTGGTTTCATTATCCAGATGTGTGTGTGTGTATTTACATATATAGTTATATTTTGCGATTTGGAATGTGGTATTCCTTGGAAGCACAACCCTGTTTGCATTATAGGTATGTCTAGCTGAGTCTGGTACATTAAGGAAAGTGATGTTGAAATATTAAAACCTTTCTTGATGTTCAAGTGCTGTGGGTATAATGATCCGAGGTATAGAATTAGCATAGCCGTCATGCTAGTAATTGAGTTAAATGTGTATAAAATTAGCCAGTAATTGAGTTAAAGGTACAGAATTAGCCAGTTGGTTTTATGATCAAGGTCTACCGATTTTCCTATGTGAAAGATTTAAAAGTTTTGGTTCTCATTGAGTTAAATAATGTGGTCCAACCTTCATTAATCTGGAATATCTTTCAACTACCTCCTCCTCCTGTGATTAGACTTGAAAGCATGCTTGCATCAGATTAACAGATGAATGAAGTTACCTGCTCACATAGTTGAAAGTGAGGATAAGTTTGTTGAAGGAATCATTGTCGAAGAAAAGGGAAAGTCAATTAAGCAAAAAAGTTCCAGAAATTGTGGAATTATTATTATTAATAATCCTTTTTAAGGAAAAAGTGGAACTATTATATTTCCGACTTGTAAGTTTTTTGTTCCTTGTGAAATTTATGTGTATATAAAATGTTGTACCAATGCAGGGGATGTTTTGATATGTGTGAAGATGACATAACTGCTAGTAGTCCAAGTTGGGAAGATACTATGCAATCAGAGTCTAATCAGCAGAATGATATGCTGTCACTAGCGAAAATTGAGGACCAAGATGGTGGAAAAGATGATGGTGAGAATCTGCGACAGAGTAGCTCCTTGCCACGTTCTGTTATTCCTGGACATAAAAAGTTTTTTAGTGGTTCACTGCTACAGGATAACGCTCTTTCACCCAAAAAAGTTGTTACTGATGGAGAGAGGTATATTTATTTGTTGTGTTCACAATTGAACTGCTAGAGTCGGTCAACGTTTTCTGAAAACAAAAAACAGTTGCAATATGGATGAAGATAGCTATTATAGGATGGTAATACTACTAATTTGCTAGTAGATCATGGTATTCTCTCAAAAAGAAAGGAAGGGCATTGAAAATGTGCAACCCCAAGTTAGTCGATGCTTGTTCCTGAAGTAAATGTTATTCAGTTGAAATTTTCTAAAAAAAAACATCTGCAAAGATTACTAACCAGTAACCAGGAAGTAGTGGGATTCTTGTGCTTTATGGGTTCTGAGTGTTCTAATTGTGTAATGCGGGTGAATTGTTTGAGTACTTAGGTGCTTCAAGTTCCTGCCAATTTTACTTATAATTTTGACATCAGTGATGATAGTTTTTCTAGAATGCACTTTATCTACGACCTACATGGTTCGAGTTTTGATGTTAGCTGCATGTAGAACTTTTTGTTGGACGTGTCATCTTAAAATCACATGCAATGATTGGCAATGGTTCAGTCTACATTTTCCATATTTCGAGCAGTAAGTTTGTTGTTTCAAGCTGTGTTACATTGTTTAGTTCTATATGTAGGGAATATCAACATCCGAAGTACCAGTCTGAGCGAAACTATAGCGGCCCATTGCAATACCGACATAAAAAAGATTTAGGTAATCCGGTTTCTGACAATGAATTTAGACTGGGTGATGTTTAAAAAACACAAATTCCTCCAGATTATTATTAGTTCTGATTTTCTAAATGACTTTGTTTTGTTACCTTCCCTTCTGAGTCTCTGGATAATGCTTGTCGCAGGAGAAGATTCATCAGAAGGAGCTGTTGTCCAACGCAAGGGACGTTTTCAAGTCACATCAGCAGATCTTAGTCCCAAGGTATATATACTGTGCCTTCTTGCATTGATTGTCAGGTCAGCTATAATAATGCATTATGAAGGGGATTTTTCTTTAGTGACCAGATTCCGTCTCTAATACATGTGAATTAACACCAAATCACTTGCAAAATGAAAAAAAAAAACACCAAACCACTTGCAAAATTTAAAAAAAAAAAACACACACACCAATCACTAGTGCCATACAAACATTGGTTTATTCAAGGATATGAACAACAAGAGTGGAAAAGGTTGGGTTAGGGGGTAGACTGTTGATAACCTTTAAACTGTTGTGTTTTTTGATGACCATGCTTTATTTTCTTGTTACAAGCATTCTTCATACCTTCCTAAGTGATTGTTACCTGTGCCAAAGCCCGTTTAATATAAGTGAAGCTGAAGATTTGCCGCTTTGTTGATCACCAAGAAAAAAAATTCCTTAATTGTGTTTAGCATTTAGTGGCAATATTTTCCTTCCACATACTTGAGTTTATAGTGCATTTAGAGCGCAATATTTGTTCATGATTTATCCAATAAAATCATTTTTTTCTTCATAAAAAAAGAAAAGAAAAATCCTTCCAGGTTGGTTTGGGAGAAATTTGTTCTTTGGTTTTTGTCGGATTCTGAGCTTTTCTATTAAAGATCTCTTAATTAAGAGGAGTGAAACATTTCTATGTAAGAGTTAAGACCGTTTGCTTTGTGACATGAGCATAAAATGATTTGTCAGGGAATTTGCTTTTTAGTTCTTTCAGCTGCTGTCTCCTTTCTATTTCCTTAATAAAGTTGCATTCTGCATGGGTTTCTTTAGTTTCACTTTCAGCATTGACTTCCCTGTTTGGTGTTCTCATGGTAAGTATCAAACTTAGCAATCTCTCTTTAGGTGATGGCTTCGTAACCATTGCCTCTTTTTTTTTTCACTTGTTCAGGAACCTACAAGCTATTTCTTTAACCCAGTTCAGGGAGGTTCTACTAGTGCAATTAATCTAGGTCTAGCAGCTGCTTCACTACTTCCAACATTGCAATGCATTCTACAGCAGAATACTTTGCAAAGGGTAATTTCTACTACATCAAAATCTTGTGCATCACTGTTGCCTGTTGCTAATCTGTTCTGCATCTTGTTAGGAGGAATTAGCGAAGCTGATCAAGTTCGCAGAGCGAGGATCTGGTAAATTATCTATTTACATTTGGTCCACATTTGACCACTTCTCCTTTCGATGTTGAATGTTAACTATATTTATGTGTTGCCCCTGACCGGCTTGTTATTTACATCTGTTTCAGTCAACCCTATAGACTTGGCTGAAGCTGGGACCAGTGATCTTCCGCAGGTAATTGTTTGTTTGTTATGTAATATGATACTAGAAATGGTGCCAAGTTGTTTTGAAAATAACGTATTTTTAATTATTAAAAGAGATAAGACCAAGCAATTAGGAAATAGAGTGTTGTAGGGATACCAGTTATCCCTTTGACCATTATTATAATGTGAGAGTGGGGTTTATATTGAGTCTTGACTCTTTTTCCATGAAGGCCTAAGGGGTTAGAAGTCAGAACTTTTTTAGTAAAGGAAGGGGTTGGGGTTGGGGTGATGTGCCCTATCCCATGCATGAGTGTGTAAAAGAAATGCATGGTGTATGTCTGAATTATGTCACGCTCCTGCATCCTCCTAACATCAGCACTTCCATTCTGCAGATGCCTGCTACTTCTGTTAGGGAGAGAGAACTGCAATCAATGGTCATTCAATTGCAACAAAGGTATGATATTCGTTGACAAATTTGAACTTGGTTGCTTGTTATGGAAAACTGAAGTCTCATCAATTTTCAGCATTGGAAGTCTTGTGGAAGAGTTGCAGAGACAAAAGATGAAAAATGTTCAGGTATGTGTTGTACAATTGTCGGGGAAGTCCTTTCCTTTATTTTCCTCCAAAGATCTGATTTTTTTAGAACAAAGTTGAAAACGGAAAATGAAAATGCAGTGCTGCTTTATTCTTGCACTGTTATTATAAAATTTCCAATAAACCATTGATGACATGTTTTTCTCAAGTTGTCATTTCTGGCTTGCAGTTGGAAAAGAAATTGAATCGCTGATAAAAACTAGAGGATATGAAGGCTACACTACATGGTTGGTGAAGTTACTATACATGCTTGTGCTGGGGCACATCGTTAAGTTACTTGGCGAGTGGGTTGTTGTATTTTTTGTGTACCATATGTGTGAATGTAAAGTAGGCACCCAAATTTTGAGATGCTATTCATTGTCAGAATCTTGATTATCTATTGTAATATACCAATTGGGTATTGTATTTAAGTTGTCCTTCAATGTTAATTGAAATTCTAGGAGCAAAAATAATGCAGCTCGTGTAAATCACCCTTGCGAAACCCAGACCCTTGTTCCGAAATAAACCTCTATGGAGGAGTTTGGTCCATTTGATATTTTTAGTGTTGATATTTTGAGTTGTTGATTATGTAACTTATATGTGAGATTTTTATTTTTCATGTTAAAAAGATAGCTGTTTTTTTAACCTTTGTTTGGGGGTGTTAGCTAGGAGAGTTAAAGTGGGTAAAGAAAGGTCAAATAACTCCCACAATTCCATCAAAGATCCTTTTTGGCGTGATTGTTTGAAAAAATAAAAAAAAGACGCCGCTGCCGGGGATCGAACCCGGGTCACCCGCGTGACAGGCGGGAATACTTACCACTATACTACAACGACATTGTTGTCTAACATCTGCTTTAGAAAAAATTAGACTTGTTAATCGAAAAATGGTTATTTGAAAGTTGAAGTCACATATGGATATAAACAAGTTGAAGTTTTGTGGGTAAAAATTTCTAAAATGTGTTTACCAAATTTTATACTTCATGCTTAAAGTTGTAATAATGAGTTACTCTGACAAACACTTGATTATTCGAAATCATGGCCAAATTGAAACCTGATAATATAACCAGTGACTGGGAAAACTTGTGGCGCAAATGTAATGAAAAGTTACATCTTTTCTTTGACATGAAAGTAATTTTTTAAGGTTTGTGCACCATAAAAAGATAATCCTCGTTAGAATTGTTTGAAAAAAAGAGAACAAATCGCGATCTTCGTTTGCACCAAAACACTAAAATGATCACTATAAATGCATTTATAAAGACGAGTCGGAATGCCCCACTTTCAATAAAGACACCAATAGAAACACTTTCTTTACAGTCTAGAGAAGTCTTGCTGATAATAGAACATCATTAAGGAGTAAGCATAAACACTTCACAGGACTGAATTAATCATTAAGTTTCTCTCTTCTGGCTATAACAACTATGAACAATCCAAAATTGACAGTATAGGTCACCAAAGGCAGTTCTCAGTGACAGCCGAAACGATACCCTTCAAAGTGGGCTGCATATAAAAAGAATGCAATGAATTAAAGGGAAGAAACACTTCTACGTGCAAAGAGAGTAAAATATCTGCATGTTACTAACCAGAGAATGGTCGCGTAGTCCAAGAGATAAAACCAAAGACCTAGAAGATCCGGCATTACTGCAAACAAGCAAGGTTTGGATTAGTAGAGAAATATCAGTATCTGATTCAGGCATCATCCCTCATTTAGAGTCGAAATCATAATAAATTTCAGTTCCCGGAAGTACCTTATGTGTTCAATAATCTGCCGAGCACATGCAACCAGCATGGGCTGCAGAGCAAAATGCAGCTTGTCAAGTTTATAATACACAAAACGACATGAAATTACTGCAGTATATTATAAATTACCTCATCGCGTTTACCCAGTAATACAGAAACACTAAAGGTTGGATGGATCGACACCCCTTCCTCTTTCCTGCACAGCAAGATTACATACCTTACATCTGTTATATGACTAAACTCTTTCCAAATGAGTGAGGAGATTCAATTATGAAAATAACTCAACTACAAGCTATAAGCTCTCTCGAGTCATGCTCAGAGTACAGTAATAGACAGAACAAGTGAAACTCAAACAAATATGGCTTAATAGCAACTTAAAGATAGATTGATTGATTTCATATAGCATAGATCACATAAATAGCATCTACAAGCTTCAGTTTAGAAGTTTATTTTCTGCACAAACCAAATGCATGCTCATCAAAAGAAATCTGAAAACACCAATATATAGCAAGAACAGCTTCACAAAAACGATTCGTACCTGGCCTGCAATATTGTACCCATGCTTCCTATTTGAGTAGCTATAACCTGAAAATAACAATAAAGACTCAATAATGCCCATATGCGGCAAAAACCAAATCAGGTGTTTCTGACTTACCATAAAATGGTCATCATAGGCACATATGACCATATCTGTTTTATTTCCCTGCATACATGAAAGATAATTTAGCTCAAAAGAGAGTAGAAAAACGAGAAATATTTCGCAATATACCTCTATAGTGAAATTCCATAAGGAGAGCTTAAAGATTCGGATCACAAAACCCGTCTCTACCATATTTATTAACAATGACATTCTTCCGCAAAGTCTCTTTCCCATCATTTACTCTCCATAGCGAATTTCCAAAGAAGACTTTTATTGTGAAGTCTAAGGTTTCTCACTCCATGTCCTCCCTCCCTCTTTCTTACTTCTCATCACAAGATCCCTTTACAATACTTTTTTTTCCTTTTTCCTCTTATTATTTTAGTTGATAAGGTAACCTGCAGTCACTACCCTTCAAATGCGCACAAGTTAAAACCTACTTGAGTCTAATAGCCCGCAACCACACATGATAGTTAAACCGCACTATGCAAACATGTGTGACTAGCTCCACCTGGAAAGCATGGCGGGGGTTTTCAATCATTTGGGAGATCAGCTGCTAAACTAACTCGATCACCCTTGCTGAATTTTTCTTTTTTCCTCTTAATTTAATTATGGTTGTGCTTTACTGTTTTTTTTCATCAAATGCGGAGAAATACATCAATCAATCAATCAACTATGTCCATAATATAGTCCTTTTTTAGAAATTTTGACTTGACGTTCATTATGAAACAACTAAATCACACCAGAAAAATTCAAACAATCGTGTATTCCACAAAAAGCAACAGAGCTAATTACAAAAAATAGAAATATTTCAATGTGAAAGAAAGGATAAAAATGTAGAGGTATGCCTTAATATCGAGTGAAAGCTTCTTCTGCTGGACTGGAATTTCCATAGCTTCCTTTCCTCTTCCCCTTACAAAATAAAAACAATTCATATTAACAAAAAGGTTCCTAAAAGCAGAAGAAAAAGCGAAAAGAACTTCCAATTTGTCTACGTAATAGCTTTTTTTTCCCTTCATTTTTCCATTTTCCGTATTAGGGTTTATGTAAATACCTGGAAGAACTGAGGTTTAAGCAAAAATGGAGGTGGTAAATTCGAAAGGCTCTGAGCTTGGCGTGTTATTGAAGACTAGCAATGGAGATGGAAAGGGAGAAGTACTGGTCGCATTGATGGGCCGGGTACCGAAACAGTTGGGCCTCGCAATTGGTGATAACTGGTGAAAGCCCAAAGTATTGACCCATTTAGGATGCATAGGCCCAAGTTGGGTGAGGGGTTATGGAGGGAAAAAACTTACCCGCACTGGGTGTTTACACCAAGCCAATGCAATTTCCATTATTACGTGATTTAATGAAGTAAAATGAACTAAGGGACTCGGCTAATTTTACACAATTGTCTCTTTTTAGGCTACTATTTAAATTTTCCTCCAATTTTAAAAATTGTGGAAATATAACTTGAAAAATTGTACGTTAGACTCTGATCTAATATTTGTTTATAGGGAAATCTTAGTAGTTTAATTGGTTAGCTACTTGATCTCTCATTTTTTTGGTGAGGATTCGATCCTACTATTGTAATCTTCTCCCCCATTTCCCCTTCCCCACTCCCAATTTATTTTAAAAAATAGTAATAATAAAATACTATTTGTTTATACTTTATATATTGCTCAACTTTACAAATAAAATATTATATTGTCGTCTATTATTTATAGTAAGTTACAAAATTTTAGATTATATTCTAATATTTCCAATTTAATCAAAAATAAACTTTAATATGGTTTTAGAAGTTTATAAATTATGAGAAAAAAACAAGAAACATTTATTAAATAGATAATCCTAAAGGGATAACCAAAGAAAATTTAAGATGTCAGTCTAATGCTTTCCTTTATTATTTCAACGGGCTATACTGTAGGACTTCTAAAAATAGCCGTAAATGGATATTTGTGTAAATCAAAATGGTTATTGCCTCTTCTTTTTCGGTTTTTTTTCGTGTGTGTGTTAATAATGAATAATAAAAACAACAGAAATGGATTAAAGGAAAAGACAAAGGAAGTCCAAAACTCAAATCACCGTTCAAGTAATTCATACAAGTAGATTATCAATCCATTTTTCAATCAATGTAGGATATTAGCTCACTCTATAACATACACCTCCACATACACGTCACTTCTAAAAGGCCCAAATGAAATGTGGATCGAGAGCTCAAATAGAAATGGACCTAATTCTAATACTCTATACAAATATTACACATTAAACCTAGCTCAATCTTAATAGCTAGCTTATGAGAGAATTATCCAAATTCATATAAAAAGACCGTCAATTTGTAAATAACAAAGACCTGGGCTCTTCTTGTACACATTTTGAATCAAGTAAAAATGAGGAGCATTTGATGCCACGTTAACATTAACCCCTACGATGAGGACGACATGAAAATGACACACAACTAAGCAACAAGAAACTCCCACATGACTAATCGCCGTCAGCTGACAATCACGTTCCACCATTCAAGTGGTAATTATAAAGAGACAAAACAATCAAAGATTGTGAGCAATTCAAAAGCTTCCTTTCAAATCTACTCCGTCCCTAATTAGTACATAGTATACCATGTAAAAATATGACACATCGGTTTAACTCAATCCAAAAATTTAGTTCATAAGTAGAGGTCTGTTTAAGTTCATATAAGGAGATCAATTGTTCATCCCTCTATTGATGTGAGACTTCTTAGCAGTGAATTTACTATTTCACCTCTATTACTTATGAAGTTGATGAATTAAAAATTTTAGATTTTCAAGAAATTCTACTTTTTTCAAAATAATGAATTGAAGGTATAATAGGTAAAAAAAATATTGTACTTCCTCTATTTGTCAAAATGGACAAATAAAAAGGATAAGTAAAAAAAAAAGAGTAGACAAATAATTAAGGAAAGAGAAGTATTTTCCAAGCCATTATTAGTTTATACATGAAAAATCTTATCAGCATTCAATGATTACACTGGGTTAATTAATTACAACTTATGTAAATTAGTTATGATTATCATTATGTGATAAAAGTACCATATAAATAAAAATAAATATGTAATGTATTTATTGATTTGATATAAACGCGTTGAAGTACTTGTACTTTAGTTCAGCGTAGGTCATTTGGTCTAATTATTTTTCCCGCGGAGGGAAAAGCCCAAAATAATCCATTATCTTTGAGTTAACATTCAAAGTCATCCTTAAGTTTTCATATGAAATAGTAATAGTCCTTTATGTTTGCAATATTGATGCACTTTTGATCCTCCTCAATTTTTTGGCTATATTTAAACATTAATTTTATCCATAATTTTATATATAAAATGTTCAATTATCTTTTTAATAAAAATAATAACTCCGAGAATGTGAGAAAAAAGAGCACATTGTTCCATTCGGTGTAGATCTCCTAGCGAACATCTACCATTCTATTTGTCAATGCATTCATCAACCGCCTTGTTGTTGAGGGTCATTACACGTGACTCAATTAGAAACCTTAATTGTTTTTTCTCATAAAAAAAATTTCAATAATAATTTGGACATATTATGGAAAATTAACATACAAATGAACATTTTGCAAGACATTCTAAAAAAAATAATAATTCGAAACACTTATGTTCTGAAAAGCTTTTTGGAGAATTCTATTTTTAAAAACGTTCAATAACTTTTCTGGTACTTGGCGGCGACTTAGCTTATTCTTTTTCTTACCCTCATCATTTATTTACGTATGATATTCATAACGGAGCGTATATGGAATTTTGAGAGAATATTTATCTATTACCAAAAGGTAAATTTAAGATATGAAATTGAATTTTTAGTTTCTTATCATTGTATCCATTTAATTTAAAAAACTATGGGTCCAAACTTAATATTTATATTTAAAAATAATTTAAAAAATCATAAATATACTTATATTTCATTTTGAGGGTTTTAGGATCACTTGAACCTATTGACTATATGTTATAGAATCTAGTAAAATTAGTTGTAAATATACACATTTAATTTAATTATATAAAAATTTTATATTGATATTCTTTTTTAGAAATCTCCAATGTGACCAACTTAAAATTTTAAAGGAGCCACTAATAATTATTTTAAAAAATGCTACCCAATTTTAAAAGAAAAAAAATATAACTATAAGATTTAAAATTTCTAACCTCAATTAAAAGATACATTCAATCACCATCTATTGCGTGGTACTCTGAGACTTCCACATATTTATAGTTAAGTATTTTTCTTTAAAAAAAAAAAAAATTAAAAAAAAGAAATAAAAATAAAAATATATATATATATATATATCACTAATTTAGAAAAAATATATATAGATTCACAA
Organism: Solanum acaule; assembly: GCA_036250505.1. Lineage (NCBI taxonomy): Eukaryota > Viridiplantae > Streptophyta > Magnoliopsida > Solanales > Solanaceae > Solanum > Solanum acaule. The sequence goes on along the minus strand of JAJOOR010013960.1, from coordinate 1,296 downwards.
GGTAAGCCCACCTAAAATGATGACAACTATAAATAGGAATGGAGGGAGTATAGCTTAACCAATGATAATGAAGACTTAACGGTGTGTTTGGTACGTAGAAAAACTTTTTTCGAAAAACATTTTCTTATTTTCTCATAATTTATTAGATAATTTTTTTAGAAAATATTTTCCTAGAAAACCAAATTCCATAGCTTAAAAATCAAGAAAATGACTTCCTTAATAAAATATTTGAAGTATCCTAGATTTTTGTTACACATTAACCCGATTAATTAAAAAACATATAGTCGTTAAACGGAAAAAAGCTTCCGATCATGAATTTCTCTATTCTCAAAACATAAATCTAAATTTTCAAGTAAGAGTTGATGAATCTCATCATCCATCAATAGTATAAGCAATAAGTTTGCTATTTACCTAGTTAATTTTTATTATTTATTTAAATTTTTTATGACAAAACAAGGATTTCACAAATCACATGTAATATGTTAGAATTATGTTGAATCACCTAAGTAAAAGTTTAAATAGTTAACAAAAAGCGATTTTTTATACAACCAACAACAAAATTAGAATGACAATGTTTGTTAGTGAACTTGTTTAGCAAATAAAGAGGTTCTGATTGCAAGTTAGTGTCTGCGAAATTAATAACAAAATTAAAATCTGAACTAGAAACAATAGAATTGGCTTAGGCTTAAAAGCAAGCCTTTGTGCCAAACATTGTTAAAGGTGCTTTATGCATGACAATACAGCCAAAAGCCAGAAAAAGAAAATAAATAGACCCGCTCAAACAGGGGCGGATGAACCTTAATATATTTGGTGCGTTTTTAATTTAAAATTATAAAATTTTAAATATTTTATCAAATCAAAATAGGAAAAACGATAAAAATATAAGAAGTTAATTTGAGATCCAATTTCAAATCTAATAATCTAATAAAATTAATGTTCATAATCTATAAATTTAAAATTCTAATAGTCTACCCACTAACCAGAAGAATATATATAAGAAGTTACTCAGTAGCTTAGTGTCACGTCCCGCCACATCACAGTTAAATTTGGCGTCCGGATAGGGGCGGAAGGGTCTAGAGTTGTGGAGAGGTTTCCGGAAAACTCTAGAATCCTCTAGATTATTCAAGAAGGCTAGAGAATTCCCTAGAATTCTCTAAAATGACTTAGAAGGCAATGGGAGGTCCTAGAGTGTGTAGAAAGTTCTAGAGCTAGGACCAAAGTGTAAATAAGTTTAGGGACTTAGAAAGTAATTTAAAATTGTACTTTAGTCCCTAGGAGTTAGTATAAATAGGTGGT
>JAJOOR010013957.1:0-15092 GCA_036250505.1 Solanum acaule | reverse complement strand
GGGAGATGGGGCGGAGGATGGAGATTAACAAAGTAAAGCTTTAAATGATATGGGTACTGCTTAAATAAGTTGGACAAGCAGCAGCAAACAGAAGCCCCGAACACCATCCGCTGTCCCAAGGATGGCTGGACACAAAATCCATGCACTATGATGCTTGTTTCATGGAAGCAATGATTTACCAAAGGTAATTCAGTGACACCTTTTCTTATATACAAGGAATCCAGCAACATCTATATGTTGTCAGAGATGTCTACGAGGGATCACATGAGATACTAAAAGAACGGTAGCGGGAGCCTGGACTCATGATTCCATGGGATTATGTGGGTGGCCGGCACAAGATCCATGAACCATATGCTTGTTTAATAGCATGAAGATAACTTTAAAATACCTATTCAGCAACATCTACTTGCTGTCTGCAATATGAAGTTTCAATGAAATCACCATCGGATATTCTGAAAGAACCAGAGGCTGGACACGAGATAAGTTCTCAACATTATATGTACCAATCCAGTTAACTGTCACCACTGCCTCCAAATCCCCCACATTGATAAGCTGTGTTCTGCACCCTTGTCGATCAACAACTGAGCCAATTCTGTGTTGTCAGGCCAAGCTCTGGGCCTCCAGTACTCTGGTAACAAAATGGCACCAAATTGCCACACCATGGTGTCACCAAGCTTTGGGGAATTTGCTCCAGTTCAGAAATACTATGTCTACTATAATTGCCCCATGTTTGCAGAAGGAGCTGGCCATATGTGAGCGTCAACCACGGTTAATCAAAAGGGACGAAGCAGTAACTTGATCAATAAGACCAAAATTTGCATGACATATGTTCACCCGGATGACCACAACTGCTGATAGCCTGATATATGTAGGGTACTCAAAGTAGTTGGCTACCAGTTGTACATAAATTAACAGTAGACAAGGTATGCTGTTGTATCAACTTCTTATTTACATCTAGAGCTGCCAGAGAAATTGTTAAAACTGGGTATGTACATAGGGAAATAAGCGAAAGCAAGATTGTGACCAGGCTGATAATTCATGTATTCTGTATATAGATAAGTCACCATAAGTTGGCGCCAAAAAGGGTCGAAACTGCGAATTACAGAAGCTGCATCAATGTGGAGACCAGCCATCCGGAAGCTAAAAGGGAATTGATGTGGGTAACCACCTTCCAGAATCCCCAAAAATGCCAACAGCTGGGTGGATGTAGTATTTTCCACAGATTTTTATAAACCTGTCAAATTAGATTAAAAGTTGTCAACGAACTAGATACTGCAGCAGGGCAACTGTCACCCCACATCCCTGTCCCAATTGATGCGACAATCTTCCTTTTTAGTCAATCTCAAAAAGAATGACACATTTCCATATTTAGTAGTAACATTAACTTTAAACTTCCCATTTTACCCCTAATGAGATGATTTATAGTCACACAAACATCTATGGTACAAGTTTTAAAAGTCTTCCTTTCATTCTTAAACTCCGTGCCCAATCAACCACCTTTCACATAAATTAGACGGAGGGAGTAGTAAATAATATAGCAGCAGCTAAAAATGAGCCAACAGATATTTTCTTTAGCATTTTACTTTCAATACCTCAATTAAGGAGGACCTCTCTATTCTCTATGAATCTTCCGGACTGGAATCAGAATGAAGCTGTAGATTCTTCACTTCTTTAGCATCAGAGCCTTCTGCAACAGAAGAAATGTCCTTGCCTTTTGAATTGAGAGTCCCAGGGTTCATCCGCTGCACCTCATCTTTCGTGTAGATAAAAATCTTGCGAACCATACCACAAAATTCTCTGTTTCACAAAGACAACAGGTAACGAAGCAGCATAAGAATGAATTCAGATAACTGCAAAACTTAGGAAGCACCGAAAAGATAACCATCTTCCATCCTTTATGCATCAAAACGAATAGGAGAGCACTTACTGCCATGGATCATCTCCAACAAGCATCATGTCACCCTCATCATCAGTATATACAACCAGCCAGTTCTTGTTCCAAGCCTTGAGCTCACCATTAAAATCAAAAATGTGATCCAGTTCAGCTATCAATTCTTCATAGTTGTTGAACTTTGCAAGATCCACAGACCTTCCAAGGGCTGTACCCTGTTTATGAACCTTAAATCAAAATAACCCAAATTATTGAAGTTTCACAAAATGTCATAAGCAAAAGTTAAGCCAAATGCCTAGGTGCAAACCTTGGTGCAACTCCTTGTTGAATTAACAAGGCCTTTGCCCTCTCTATCTCGAGTACCAGGATGAGAGGTTTGGAATTGTTCTTCCTGATCATGAACTGTGATCCTGTCATCTGGTAGCTTTGATCCCTTTGATTGCTCAGACCTTTGATCAGATTCAGTTATAGGGAATTGATGTGGGTGTATACCAAAATGCATGTTACTTGTTGAGTCAATCGGAGAATTTTTCCGCAACATGACAGGATCTATGGTAGCACATTTACTTACAAGGGGAATGCCAAATAGTTTGCAGTTCCCTTCTTTGGGTTTCATGGCTTCGGGCTGTGGTGAAGCCATGGGTTTAGGCATAATTTCTCCAGAGCGAGTGGACATCTGAATATAAGGCAACACAGACGGGGGCATTAACCAATTTCCCTGCTTATTGTCAGTTCTATGACCATGGAGGGTTGGATACTCGTTAAAACCATTGAGTCTAGATGTTCCCCGCATTTGATAAAGAGTATCTGCACCCTTCAATCCTGAATCCATCAGATTAAGTGAGAGACCAGAAGACACTAGTGACCATTGTTTTCCCAGTAAGCTGAAATCAGTTTCCTTATCCAGTGCTTGTCGCTTAACCCAGCTAGCAGGTGCTGTTTGGCCCCTAGTGGGTGAATGGAACCCATGAGAGGAACTCGATTGCCCCCCAAAACCTGATAAAAGATCTGTAAAAGATGATTCAGGCCTCGCTAAAGGAAACCGTTTATCTGATATACATTTCCTTGATGCAGAATGAACGTCAGCCTTCTCGTCATCCAGTAATGGTTGCCATACAGGTGGCTTCTCAGAAGAGTCTGACTCGTTATTTTCTACAAAATTGCCTCTCAAGGTCGATATTTCTTGACCTTGCAAAACCCTTGAAAACCCACTGGCTTGTGAAGGGTCTGCAGTTACTTTGGATGAACCTTAAGAAAGTGCCAAAAGTACATAAGAAACACTCAGCTTGAAACGTATATAAATGCAGTTCAGTGTATGGAATTCAAATATAAGGGCAAGTTATATACCTTCCCTAGTAAGTACAGAAGAATGAGAAGACGAGGGCAGAACATTTGATCGAGGCCTTTTCTGCCTTGGTATTGGAAGTGGATTAAGTGCAGGAGGGCTAAGAGCTGGCTCTACTTTCCAGGGTGAAACTCGGTCTGGCCTAGGAATAGCAGAAGTTTCATCCCATCGAACCTTAAAATCAGGGGAGAAAGAATGATACTTCAGTATTAAATATGGGAGAAAGATAACCAACCAGAAAAAAAAGTGAAAGTGGATTCTACCTTCAGGCATCTCCATTTCGACTCAGGCCACCTTTTGAGGTCAGCATTTTCAATGCCAACTATAGTTCCAGTAAACCTATAAGATTTTGGAGTAAACAAAAAAATCAGGGGTTCTGAGAAAAGTAATTTATTTAACGCAAAACAACACCGAATAGTATGAATTTGATTTGAAAGCGCATAACACAGATATGCTTGATTAATATCAAAGTCTAAACCACATAGAATCGCATGTAATACTAGAGAAGGAAAATGATCGTTCTAGTGCTGCTAATGTACCTCTGTTCTGGAGCTTCTTCACCTTCAAACCTCATTTTAAACCTCATCCCGATGGAGTAATTGTTTTTCAGAGACTCCATATACTGATCATATGGAACTATAAACTCAGCAGGGCTCGTCCTATGATACATAATACTAAAGCAGTGAGAAGGGAAATCCCAGAGCAATAAGTAGGTAACAAAGCCAAATCCTTTCATCATATAGATCTCAATTTATGGAACAAGCTTAAACTATTTTTCCCTGGTTCTTTGAATCACTTACCTTGGTTTGTAATATACTGTGAACAGTGTTTTCGTCTGAATGGCATGCCAAGCTGTAGCAAGGACACCAAGATGCATGCTATGACTTGATATCACTGATGATGGAGCATTACCTTGCTGTCTCATGGCACGTCGGACTCCAACACGAAGTTCCCCATTCTCACCTCTAACAATAGAGCAATAGAGTGACCCAACATTTTAGAATTTAATGAACACAAGAGAATGGAAAAAAGAGACAGTATGTCAATGCTAACCTAAGAAATATGAATGCATCCCCTGCAACAAGTCTTTTCGAACTAACAAAGACACTCCAACCACTCTGAAGAAGGTGCCTCCTAGGCTGGCCTGATGAAAGCATGAAAATAAAACTCAGTAAACATAGCAAGAACAGCCAACCAATGCCTTGTAATACCACACCTTACATCAAGCAATAGTGCTCAAGTCTCAACACTCTCAAAACAAATTCCCCATGCAACCGAAAAAAAAAATTACGAAGGGGACAAAAGGTTCAAAAGAACACCCTTGACCACACAAGCAAAAATATTTTTTTGATTAGTCTCTGAATCACAGTAGCAATTTTTCCTTACTCATTCCTCTCCTCCAGCAAGAAATCCAATGTTTTTGTTCCTCACACTGATTCTATCTCATTATTGAGAGATCATAACATAGTTTTGCTTCCTTGAGTTACTTATTTAAACCACTTAAACAATATAACATGCATTTGGTTTATCGCTAAAACACAAGGGATTCCCTCCCTATCCCTCCAAATTTGTGCCAAACGATCAGCTAATAATTTACAAAGGTTTCTGAAGTCACAATGTATTGCCTTACACTCACAATATTCCAACATTGTAACTGGCGTGATACATAAACAAATAAATTTCAATGAAGATATGATCATACAAATTATATTAGCCTATGATCTATGAAAAAGCAACGTTGTGATAGTGCATCTTTTACGTCTGCAAGGATTGACCCAAAAGGAATGGGAGGTGGTACATGTCACAAAATTTAAAGACACAAAGTGATTAAGAATGCATTAAGCATCATACCCCGGAATATGTGCCTGAAGTGCCACTCATTTGCATGCAAATCTTTGGCCACCAACTCCTGTGTTGGAGGCTGCCGAGACATATCCTATTACAAAAAATTAACCACCATAAGTTACTTACATTATCCAAATACAGGCACCATAACTGCATTGAGAAACAATTCTTCTAACCAGAGGCGGGAGGCATTCATCAGCATGCCGTCTCAAGACAGAAAATCCTCCATGAGTGCTGGTATCAGAGGCTGTTAATGTCTTACAAAAAGAGTGCACATGGAATCGTGGTGGCGGAGAGGGCGTCAGTTCCTTCGATGCCACATTCTCATCTTGCTACAAGGATGTTCCATTAAATTAGATGTCCAACTCAAAGATCAGAAATATTTGAAGTAATTCTTGGTTGGCACATTGTAAACTTACATTTGGTTCTGGCAACAAAGTCACTTGTGCATACACCTCATCAGTATCTGGTTCAGCCTGTGAGAACACACAAGTCAAAACATAATCACCAAGATTACAGAATCCTTGATAGGCTATCATTCATCAGGAAAAACTAAAGGGAAGCTAGGCCAAACAACAAGACTTTGTATTCAACAAAAATGTTACCTTCAGCAGGACGTTAATCACACGACAGAGGATCTTAGAAGGAAGATTATATACTGGCATTTGCTGGTCTGAAACTTGATTTGTTGATGCTTCAACCTAGCATACAAACTCAAACACATCAACTAAAAACAGGCATGAATGATGAATGGAACAAAATGAATAAAAAAATTCCAACTAGTCCAAATAAAGCCTAGTTGATTCATTGGTAAAACTATGAAATTAAGCACGTAATCTCAGTTTAGAAAGCACATATAAACGCAAACCTGTTCAATATGACCTTGTGGGAAATAGAACACCAGCTCGCCTTCACATGGCACTGTTACAAGCGGACCTGCACATGCTCGCCATAGCTCCGTGTACAACGCTTTCTCAGCATCAACTTCATACACAAAACATAGAAATTAAAATTATAGAACAAATTACAGAAATTTTCACTAGCAAAAATAGAATTGATGTCTTTTAGGTAACAAATTTGAGGCACAAACACAACGGGAAAGCAGCTGATTATGGTAAACCCTTTTAATTACAGAAAAATTACCTTTTCCGGCGCCGGCAGCATTCCGGCAACTCTCAGAAGTAGCCATTTCCTTAACACATAGACTCAACACAGATCTCTCATCCTCCAAAAAAAAATGCAGTACAAATCAACAAAACCAAAACACAGGAAAATCTCCCTTCACACAAAATCAACTTCAAACGAAGAGCACTAACAAGTCCTTTACTTGAACAATCCAAACAAGCAAACTGAAAAACAAATTCAGAAATGGCAGAAATAGCAGCTTTTTCTCTGTATATCTTCAAGGAATTTGGGGATTGATAGTATGGAGGAAACACAGAAAAAGAGAAAAGTGAATTGATGAAGAGGGATTTAACCATGGTTAAGGTGTTAACTAGTATTGGAACCGGCTGTAGCCTGTGGAATTGACCGGTTAGGAAGACAGTGGATGGGGGGACAAATAATAAAAGCGTTTTTAACGGCGTGAAAAAGCTTCGCCGTTTCGTGTTGTCCAATTCTTATTGGTTGAGCGCAATTAACAGACGTCTGTCTTTGACGTTAGTAGAAAGTTGTTCTGTTTTTACGGGAAATGGCGTTTGTCGTCTATTAACGGACAAAGTAGGATGGTGGATTTTTCCAAAAATAGGATAAGCATATTCCTAGGACACGTATTATGGAAAATATACCCTTACAAGTTATACCCCATTGTTGTGTTATTATAGGAGTGTTCAAAATTAATCAGTAATCGATAAATTAATCATAAAGTTAATTTATTTATTTATTGGTACTGAATTATTAGATCAACGGTAAGAGATTAGGGGCGGATCCACTCTTGGGTAAGGATTGTCAAACGACACTTCTTTATCGGAACAATTACATTGTAAATAGAGGTCAAAGTTTGGTATAATAAATATATATACAAGTATTGACACCTTTAGACACAAGTTAAAAGTTTAGTATAGTGGTTAAGTTATTGTGAAAATTCCTTAAGGTTGTGTGTTCTAGTCATATTATTCAATTTCCTTAAATCGTTAACCCGTTAAGAGTTATCATACTTACATTTTTATTCTAGGTATATTAGCCTCATTTAATATTTTATCATAATATATAAGAGTGATTATGTATTTTTTTTCTTTGTTAGTCCAACTCTTAAAGGTTAAAGACGTAAAGTCATAAAAATCTGTTTACTTTTCTATAATTTTTTATTTTGTTTTTAAAGAATAGAAAGCAAGTCAGAAAATTCAGAAAAGCACCGAGGATATGTACATGAAAAGTATGCAGCAATTTATCGAGTTATTGACAAAGATGCTTCCACTGAAAAACGAAATGGGACAACTAGTTAAAAAACTGAATCAATTTATCTATTTGATCTTGTTACTGCTAAAAAGTCATCATTTTTGTAAGGTGCGTTCATTAAAATAAAGGTATCATAGCGATTAGATGTTAGCCAATACACCGCCCGTTAATTTTCAATCTGTAACTGAATCAACCAATATCTTATAGGTTGGCTAGCGAATTAGTAAATTTAAAAAGTCGATATCCAATAGGTCAAACCATTAAGCGAATTATCCGCCTGATCCGATAAGTAGCCCTTATTGTGTATATATATTGTAATTTTATATATATGACTATAAATTTTTTGAAATTTGTAATTGGTTATGATAAATTTAAAATTGAGAAGATAAACCACAAGTAAAATATGAAGAAACATAACTTTATTGACAAAATAATGTGGGTACAAATCTGTTTATTTTTTAAAAAAAAAAAATCTCTGTGATTCGAGGGTTGTTAGTGGTGTATTTCTCGAAGAACGATAATGTGGAGAGTCCAGCCACATCTTGATCTGATCTTTGTGAATATTCATGAATTTATAAAAAAATTGAGACACATTTTCAAACGAATATATTCCTATTTATATATACATGAGCTAGAGTTAAAGATAGAGTAACCTCCAAGAACCCTAACTGAAATTAAACACGTCTTATAGAGTTCCGACTGAAATTAGACACGTCTTGTAGAGTCTCATAAAATTTTGATGTCTACATTAATTTTGTTCTTTGACCATAAAAACTTATCATTAAGTAAAGAATTAATTAAATTAAAATATTTTACATTTAAAAAATGTCATTCTTATTGAAGATACTAGACGATCCTCCCGTGTATGTGCTAGATGCTTTGGAATCAGATGTATTAGAATCATCTTGTTAGAAGAATTCCTATATGTAATTTGAATATCAATGATCGACTTCTAACCATAAATGATGTATCAAACTCTACTTGGAATTAGCCTCCAAATTCAATTTTGTTGCTTATAAAATATTCATATTACCAAAAAAAAATCCTTTTCATATCATGAAAAAATAGGTCATTAATTAAGTAAATCTACCAATAATTTCAATTAAATTTATGGATCCAAGGTCCATGTTATTGATAAAATTAGCAAAAAAAATAGCTAATAGTAGCCGACAAATTCTATTAGCCCAAGTCTTAAAAATAAAAAGCCTAACAGAGAAGTACTTAATTATAAAAATTCAGTCCAAAAGTAATCGAGATCCCTAAAAAATTGGATTTTTTGACGTTCTGAACCTATATCATGGGCGTGACCGACACTCAAAAATCATTATTATCCTGAAGCGAACCTTTAGCTTGACTTACTACTGAACAGAAGACTAAACACTTGTGCAGAAGCTTTAAAAATGATAAACATTCACACCTCCGAACATGCTTTATGGAAGTGTAAAATATAAGTATGAATCATCATAATAATATTTGTTTAAACCATCTGCAGATCAAGACTTACCTGACTTGCAAACTTGTCTATGAAGCCTCTACTAAACTAAGATAGGTGTCAGACACGACTATCTAAATAATATACTGGAATGTCTATTAAGTAATGAAATAAAAGTTGAATTGGAGCCCCTCCGAAAGCAAGGAGATCTCACCAAAAGTTGATGGAGAGGATCTCAACGAAGCATCTGTTGTTGCGATCCTGAGTATCTATATCTACATCATTAAGAGATGCAGCGCCTAATGACGTCAGTACATGAAATGTATGATATGCGAAATAGCTGAATGACTAAAGAACAACTCAGAGAAAGACTAAAAAAATGGATAACTCCAAAGTAAAGCATGCAATGTATTGAAAACAATAAAGTTTTACAACTTAGATATATAAAATAATATCAAATTAAAATAGTATACTTTACTTTTCTTGGGGTGTTTCTCTAACCGACAACCATTACTATGAGCATTGTGATGATACAAGGTCTTTTCCATGTTGCTAGAGCCATCTAATATTCTATCAGGGTAGAGGATGAACTTGTTAATGAATCCAATATCTAAGCCTTGGGCTTTATGAGGAGTCTTTTGAATCAACGACCCAATCATATGCTACATTGGCTGCCCAGTTATGGAATTTGGATTATCTAATCCTTACCCAACTCGGTGTTCAATATTATTCCCAAAACAATGCAATAATGTTCCATAACTGTATGATTTCCCATTTTTAGGTAAAAGGTCCACTTTAGGGGAAACAAATACTCCCTATGTGGAGTTAATACTCTAAAATGTTTCTTTATAATTGTACTAAACTTGTTTTAAAGGACTATAATTTATGAAAATTGACTTCACTTTTTCGAACTAAGGTATGCCCCCTTTAAAATTAACTATCTTTTCTTTCTAAAAATAATGCACTTGAAGCAATTCTTGCTTTCTTGAAATCCTTTTTGAAATACTACTTTAAGATTTGAAATTTACTTTACTAATGAAACTAATGCATAAGAAATCAATATGACAAGGTCTTCAATAACTCTTAACAAACAAAGGGTTCATGTGGTATATCAAGCATGAATCAATAGTCAAAGATCGTTAATATGGGAAGTAATGAAATCCCTATAATGAAATCAAGAATCCAACATTAGGAATATAGAGTAAATTCAAAAAGTATGAATCATAGGATAAAAACGAGTCCGAAGCCAAAAGGACAAATTTTTTCTTTCAAAAAATTAAAACGGCACATCAAAAACAAATTAACCAAAAGGAAAAAATCGCTCCGTCATGAGCGATTTTCTTTTGACAAAAGTTGACGTCGTCCGTTAAAAAAAAAAAAGGCAGCGATTTTGGTTAACAATAGGCGTGAATAGGCTTTTTTATATTATTAATAATTAACAATAGGCATGAATAGACATTTTTATATTATTAATAATTAACAATAGGCATGAATAGGTATGAAAATAATAGCACTAGGCATGAAAAGCGTTGCCCCTGCAGCGATGTGTAAGGAAAGAAAAAAATTCTACTTAAAATCGCTGCTGACAGCAGCGATTTTTAATTTTAAAAAAAAAAAGAAAAAAAGTTTTTGGACAAAATCGTTGCTAGGGCAGCGATTTTTAGTCATTGTGTCAGAGGGAAATCGCTTCGTCAAGAGCGATTTTGCCCTTTTGGTTTTAAAAAAATATGATGTGCCCTTTTGGAATTTTTGACAATTTTTTTTGCCCTTTTGGCTCCAGACTCGGATAAAAACTCTAGCTTTGATCTTACTAATTGAAACTATAGATGTAGGGTATGCGGAATAACTTAATCTCTCACTATGATAGTCGTACATACCTTAAATATTCTACAAATCTTGATGAAGAACCTTAACTTAAAGAAGAATGATCAAGAAACCTTTTCTTGAGATTCTTGAATTCTCTTCTTGAAAACCCTATGACCAAGAATTAAGATTTGTATCAATGATTCATGAATAGAGGAAGGAATTTGACTTGAAAAGCTCGACTTTCATGAAAAAGGACTTATCGTGATGGAGGATAAGATGAAGAGAGAAAATCACTTCTAGGACTTGAAAGAATGATCGAAAGTGAAAAAAAATTGGACTAAAATCAACTTATATGATTTCACGTCATTCAACGGGCGTTTCAACCGATGAAACGCCTATCTAACATTGTTCAACGCCAATGAAACGCATGTTTAAAACAAAAAAAAACATTTTAATTTTTCCTCAACCGGCATTTTGCCGGTTCAAAATTGTTCATCACCAACAAAAAGCATGTCCAATACAAAATGTCTGACATAACTAAAATGATCATAACTTTTTACTCCAATTGATGCAAACTTGGTAGCATTGAAAAAAGACTTTAAGATATTTAATTTTATAGGTTCTTGACCACCTAACTCATTATATATTGAAATATATGACACCTAACTGATTATATATTGAAATATATGGTCTTTTGAAGTTGACCTTAACTAATGTGAAAAGTTTAGCCGGTAGGGAGACTTTGAAGTTGACCATTACACAAACTTGGTGCTAGATGAGCATGACTTACTTAATTACTTAATATGGTGTTTGTGATTTGATGGAGCAATAGGTTCGCTGATTCATTGAATTAGCTTAAATTTGTAGACTAATCAGTTAAGCATGACTTATTTAATTATTTAATATGGTGTTTGATTTGTTAATTAGCAATCCTGTCAGTGAGCTGCTGCTATTTTAATCACCAAACATCCTTTTTGTATTAGGTTCTTCAATCAAATAACATTATATAAGCTAGTTCAGAGGTTCAATAAACAAACTTCCTAGCATTAAAGTTCCAAAATTTGAAGATAATAACTCAAGTAAAAAGCAAAAAAGTCTTGACATCATATTCCTACAAAAAACAAAATTTGAAATGGAGGCACGAAGATTACATCCCGGTGAAAGCTTTTTTCCCGCCACCACCAGAACCAGCTGGAATCACCTTCAAGACATTGAACCTCACGGTTTTGGATAAAGGCCTGTGAAGCAGAAAACGTTATCACCTACAATAACAGCAAATAATGAAAAAAATATTATAGAAAAATCAAATTAAGATGGTGGTGTTAACCTGCACTGTCCAATAGTAACATGATCTCCCTCTTTCACACGGAAGCACGGTGATATGTGAGCTGGAATATTGGAGTGCCTCTTCTCATATCTGAAATAACTTAGGTGTTAAAACTAACAAAAGAAGAAGTGAGGCAGCCAACATAGTACAAGTGACAAGCTCTTGCCTCTGATACTTCTTGACATAATGTAGGTAATTACGTCGAACGATGATGGTTCTGTTCATCTTAGCACTGTGGCATGTACCAGCAAGGATACGACCTCGGATAGAAACATTGCCAGTGAATGGGCATTTCTTGTCAATATACGTACCTATATTTAAATAGACCAAACATAAGGTTACACCACAGAACAAGGTGAAATTAAGGAAATCCGTGAAATAATCAAAACAATCTGGTACAACATTATATAAAAGATGACTTGAAATCTGACGAAATCTATGTTCTTAAAGTCAATTCTCAACTATCCACATAAAGGTCACACAAATAGCTATTTAGGAAGTATCTTTTATTTACTAGTTTTTACTTAAATGTAAGTAAATGCAGTCAATTGGAATGCCCACATAAGAAATTTACCACGTGCTATTGATCTTAGTCTGGTCGGGTTGAAGTAGGAAACAAAAAGGAATAAATAAGTTAAAATCCAATCCCCTGCTTTCTCCTCCGAACTTATAGCACCACTTTGATTCAGCACTTCTTTGATATATTAAGGTCATCCACATCATAACCATATACTATTGAGATCCATACCTATCACCAAATGACAGTAAGGAGAAGGTTTTTATTCACAGTATCATATCCTATGTAAGCTCCATAAATGTTAACAGATGCTAGCAAGGTGAATGTCTTTATTCTATTTAACAATTGGAACAAAAAGTCCTAGTAAAAAAGTTTCAACTTGGCCTGTTATCACAGAAGACTACTTCTGTCAAAGGTTAAATAGTTGGAGAACCAATATCCAGTTTATGTGAAGCAAAGGCAGAATCAATGGCTTCTGGCCTTCAAGAGAAGAAGCTATGGAGAAGAACAAAACAAAGTTGCTTCAATCCTAAATGCTTTTGGTTTTATCAGAAATTCCGTAGAAGATTTAAAAGAAAATCAAGAGAAGGCCACATGACTGGTTAAACACATGGATAACTTGCACCCCACGTCGTCTTAATAACCCAAGTCCCAGCTAATAATAAATTGTAGAAACAAAAACATAGTGCAGTGTTTGGGAGAGCGAGAAGCAGAAAAAAACACCGAGTGCTTGCTTCACTGAAGAGTGAAGCGAAGCGCACACTTTTTTCTTCTAAAGCATTATTTAGTACAAAAAATAAAAAATATTATATATGCATATATAAATAACCAAGAACTCAATAGAAATAAGATATTAAGCAAATTTTTCAATTCTTAAATTAAAAAGTAAATAAAAGACTGTCAATAATCCTCATTATCATAACATATTAAGCAAATGCATACAGCAAAACCAAACAAGTAAAAAAAACAGATCATAACAGGGGGAAAAACCCTAGAAGTAGTCACTGAAAGCCTGAAAGAGAGTCCAGAGAAGAAGAAGAAAAGAGAGGAAGAACTTATCATTTGAGTCGCAGCAACAAATGTTGAGATGTTTGAGTCATAGAAGAAGAGGGAAATGTTTGAGTCGCACCAGACAAATGTGTTATACAGAAGTTAAAAAAAAACCTAAGCGCTTTTTGTCGCCTTTACTTTAAGGGCGCTTCTCGGTTCGCCTACTGAAGCGCTCACTTTTTTAGCAGCGGCTGGCTTCAGAGCATAAAAGTGCAGTGCTTGCGCCTCGCTTCATGCACACTTTTTGTTGCTTTTCACAAAACTGATATAGTGTTTCCCCTTATGTACTCAAATTGCACCAAACCATATTTCATGCATTTCAGACACATAGCAAATAGCTACATAATATAAAGATTTACCAAATGACAACTACAATGGAAAAACTATAACTTAAAAGAAAGATTTACAAAGTGCCCACATTGCAAAAACTTTTAACTTGTTACTAGAAAGATTTATCAAATGCCAACTAAGTTGCAGAAACATAATACAAGTGACTTTTTGGCCATTTAGAGCAAGTAGGCCCATTACTTAAGGCATGAATGATTTGCACCTCAACCTTAATACTAAACTAGTTGGTACTGAATACATCAAGACAATATAGAAAGAGAAGAACCAAAAGTGGAAATCGGAAACTAGACTTATAGACTTTATGTTGGGCTCCATTCAGACCACAATAGCATATTCTCTGGCCAGAAAGTAAATCACAGGTTGAGATCCTAACTCAATCTAAATTCACACGTCTAAGTCAGAAGTAGTTCTTAAGGCCTTTAGTACGAAACAATTTGCGCATCAACCTTAATCCTAACTAGTTGGCACTGAATATAGAAAGAAAAGAACCGAAAGTGGAAATCGAAAACTAGTCTTATTCTTATAGACTTTATGTTGGGCTCCATTCAGACCATACTACTCCCTCCGTCCCATTTTATGTGGCAACATTTGACCAGGCACGGAGTTTAAGAAATAAATGAAGACTTTGAAATGTTTACCAAATTACCCTTTAAAAAGTAGATTCTTTTTTCTCTTTCCTCATAAATGTATTGAAGTATTATTTTAAGATTAAATGGGACCAATAAGGATAAAAGAGGAATTGTACCTTTATAAACTTACCATATAAAGAAATGTGACATTCTTTTTGGGACTGACCAAAAAGAAAATGTTGCCACATAAAATGGGACAGAGGGAGTAACATATTCTCCGGCCAGAACATAAATCACATGTTGAGATCCTAACTCAATCTAAATTCGCAATGTCCAAGTCAGAAGTAGTTCTTAAGGCCTTTAGTACGAAATAGCTTCATCAGGACTATATTATCCCAGAGCTATGGAGGTGAACATGGGCTATCGTAGTTGCTCCTCTGTGACTTTCGACTGAGCCGGCAGGAAGCCTGATAATTCGTCGACTAGATATATCTAATATGGCATTTGGCGTTCCACCAACAAAATTGCTGTTTAGACTGACACACTACTATATTCACTATGCGCT
>JAJOOR010013951.1:0-15334 GCA_036250505.1 Solanum acaule | reverse complement strand
AAGTCTGTGTGAAATTTGTATACAATCAATGGATATGTAGTCTGTAGAGTTTTTAACAATTAAGATGTCGATGATTCGAGCTTGGGAACGGAGAAATCTTACGTAGGGAACTCTAGCCCCTTTTACAAACTCTATGTGACACTAATATATAAATTAGTCGAACCAGTGAATTTTGAATACCAGATGAGGGGTTGGTGAAGGGAGTCAGTGGTAGACCACTTTTGAGTAAATTGTAAACAAATGTTCTTTAACAGATCCCAATGTTTTACCAGAATTGGTATAAATACTGGCACAAAATACATTAGAAGGTTGGTTAATTAAACAGACAGGGTCCAACTACTATTTCTTTAGTCATTATAGATGGAATAAAGAAAAAGAGGTAGTAACATGCATGACCATCATTGAACTAAAAGTAATCAATGATACAACAAAGGCATAACACATAAACGTGTCCTTTAATTTGTCCTCATCAGGTATCTATGTCCTCCAATTTTGAGTGTGCACAAGTAGACACTTAAACTTATATATAGTTGAACAATAGACATATGCGTTCTACTTGGCGTCCTACGTATCAATTCACGTCCTACACGACATCCTACGTAACTGCATAAAGTTGGAGGACATAGATGTCAACTTAAGCCAAATTAAAGGACATATTTATGTAGTATGTCAATATGCTTTTCAATGTTTTCATTGTCTCCATCCAAAGAAAGAATATAAAAGTAATTTGAAGAATCCAACATATCTTCTAATTCCCTCTATATAAAGAGACCCCCTTTATCTCTATACTGACAAAGAAACCTAGAGAAATGGATAATAAGTTTCATTTTTTTCATTATCTCCATTTCTTCTTGCTTCTATCTTCATCTTGCTTTTCACTTGTTGCCTTTTCTTGGATTCCATATAATGAAAACAAGAACTATGAAGGCTCCTCTGATCTTGTTAATCTTGAATACCATATGGGACCTGTTCTTTCTTCTCCTATAAAACTTTATGTAATATGGTATGGCCATTGGAACCCTTCTCATCAAGCCACAATTAGAGACTTTCTCAACTCCTTTTCATCTTCTTATGCACCTCATCCTTCTGTAGCTGATTGGTGGCGAACCGTTCGTCTTTACACAGATCAAACTGGCCAAAACATCTCAACTATTTCACTTTCTGGTGAATTCTTTGACTTTAAGTACTCACAAGGGAAGTACCTTAGCAGATTATCAATGCAATATGTGATCAAGAATGCAGTAAGATCATACCGTGAATCTATACCGTTGAATTATAAGAATGGAGTTTACTTAGTGTTAACATCTTATGATGTTCAAGTTCAAGAATTTTGTAGGGCTGTATGTGGTTTTCATTACTTTACATTTCCATCAATTCTTGGAGTGACAGTCCCTTATGCTTGGGTTGGTTATAGTGGGAAACAATGTCCTGGTTTTTGTGCTTATCCTTTTGTTTGGACTAAGAATTCAGGGAAGCCACCACCAAACACAAGAAATGGAGGAAACAACTTAATGGGGGCGCCAAATGGTGATCCAGGAGTCGATGGAATGATCAGTGTGATAGCTCATGAGCTAGCTGAGGTCTCTAGTAACCCTCTTGTGAATGCTTGGTATGCTGGGGATAATCCTATTTCACCTACTGAGATTGCTGATTTGTGTTTGGGAGTTTATGGGACTGGTGCTGGTGGTGGATATGTTGGACAAGTTTATAAGGATTTTAGGGGGAATGGTTTCAATTTACATGGTGTGAAAGGGAGAAAGTTTCTTGTTCAATGGGTCTGGAATCCACTCAGGAGAAGATGCTTTGGTCCTAATGCCATGGATTAGGCAAATAGAAGGATGTTCTTCTTGTACAGAGTTGTTTTCAAGTTAAATTATGCCTGTTTAAGTATATCGTGTTATGTAATTTCTTTCGTTTCCCCTAATGTATGCTTCAGAAAATAATCGCGTTATTGTTTATTGTCATTGTGGCCTATGCATTAATTAGCAGGAAAGAATAATTTGGTGTACCTTAAAGTAAGTTTCAGTTGCTGGATATGCTTTTAGATATTCAAGGCTGCAGTGTATATCAACAGTGACAAGAAAAGTATCAATATTACACAAGGCTAGCAATGATAACTTAGAGATGACATGATGCAATGCTTTTCACAAACAACTGCTTTATTTTTCAATGAAAATTATGAGTAATTACCGTCAAATGTTCTGCTAATTACTGGAGTCAGATTACCATTTTACAATCTGTATACTGCATGTTTCTTTCATCATAACTTTCTCGAGTCCTGCTTTTGGAAATAATGAACTTGTTCAATAGAGGAAAAACAAGTTTAGGAAAACAATTTGCCTATGATGGAAGTATAAAGGCGACTAGTTAACAAATAAACAAAACAGGCCTATTAGACATTACAAAGAGTGAACTTTCTGGCTTAAAATACACACTTCAATGTTTAGCTTGTGACCAATTGAAGTCGTATCTTCTTGAGTCCCAAAAGAGCTTCTTTCACGTTGACTCTAGCGTCTCGTGACACTGAAGTGCAGCTTAAAGCCAATTCCATGACAGAAATAAAGCATTGCATCTTTGCATTTAGAGGTTCTTCCTTTTGCCTTGTCAAATCTGCATCAACAATTTGTGCAACTCCGGTAGGAAGTGAGTCGTTTACCCAGTGTTTTAGGCTCAAATCCCCAGTAAACATTTCATCACTAGGCCTCCTCCTTGTGAATGCTTCCATCATCACAATACCAAAGCTGTACACGTCGCAACTTGTTGATACAAGTCCATCTTGTCCATACTCTACAATGACAAGTGAGAAATCATTAGTTCAAAGTACACAGATGAATCATTATGCAAGAAAGATAAAGGCAAGAGAAGAAGTTCTATGTACCTGGCGCGATGTATCCAATGGTTCCAATAGTCTTAGTTTGTCTAAAACTATCTTCTGCACCTAACAGTTTTGCAATCCCAAAATCACTTAAATGGCCAACCATGTTTTGATCTAGCAAAATGTTGCTAGGCTTCAAATCACAATGCACCACTGGCTCTGAATAACCGTTATGGAGATAGTCTAAAGCAGATGCTACATCGATCATTATGTCCAACCTCTGCAACATGTCTAAGAATAAGTCATGAGAGTGTAACCATTTGTCAAGGGTTCCATTTGGCATGTACTCCAATATTAAGGCCTTGAAGTTAGGGGTGGAACAAGAAGTTATGACTTTTGTCAGGTTCCGATGGCGAAGGTTGCGTAAGATCTCACATTCTGCATCAAAGCTCTTGAATGCACCTTCAAGTTCCAGTTTGAATACCTTTACTGCGAATATCGTCCCATCCTTTACCCCTTTGTACACCTTGCTAAAACTCCCACTACCAAGCAAATTGTCCTCACTGAATCCATTTGTTGCTTGTTGAAGTTCATAATAGGAAACTCTTTCATGGGCCCTCATGGATGACACTTCAGTTGATCCCAATGGTTCATTTCTTTTTCTTCTTCTTAAAATCAGAAATCCAACAGCTGATGCAACAATTACTAATGTTATTCCCAAAAGACTATACAGAAACAAGTAAAGCACTCTTTTTCTACTAGTCCTCTGATGAGATTTGCCTTGGCAAGGAGGCACTTGGAACTTTGATATACCACATAATGCATTATTAGACAGAAATGACTGATTGGTGAAGTTTGCAAAAGGTCCACCAATTGGAATTTCTCCGCTGAGTTTATTGAAGGAAACATTAAGGTATTTGAGGTACTCAAGAGCTTCTAAGGACTTTGGTATTCCGCCAGTCAGATTGTTATAACTCAAATCCAAGAATTCCAAGCTCAACATTTTCCCAAAAGACTCTGGAATGGGCCCATCTATTCTGTTGTCTGATAGAGATAAAGTAATTAACTTCTGTAGACTTCCCATAGTGGTAGGGATCATGCCTGAAAAGTCATTGTACGACAAATCAATGTCTATGACATTCTTCAGGTTTCCTATTTGGGGAGATAGAACACCAGAAAATGAATTTGATGCTGCATCAAGTTCCAATAGATCTTGAAGGTTCCATAGGGTCTCAGGTAAACTGGAGTTCAATCTGTTGGAAGATATATAAAGATTCCTCAAACTAGTAAGATTCCCCAAACACGATGGTAACGGACCTGAAATTTTGTTTTCCCTTAAACTCATGTCTCCTATATTTTGTAAATGACAAATTTCTTCCGGTATGGTCCCGCTTATCATGTTACTTTGTATAAGAATCCTTTGAAGCTTCTGCAAACACCTGACAGTTTTCGGGATGAATCCTGTCAAGTCATTGGCAAATAGTGATATCCTTAACACATTTGTTAGGTTTCCAATTTCTTCTGGGATAATGCCTCTGAGTTTGCACCCTGGTGCAGAAAAGATTTGGAGAGAGCTTGAGAAATTACCGATAGAAGCTGGAAGAATGCCGTTTAAGGGATTTCGTGCAATGACCAGTTCTCTTAGATTTCGACATCTTGTCAGTGAAGTCAGGAAAGTTAATTGTGAAGAGGGATTCTGATAGATCAACTTGTTAAGGCCTATCTGTAGAACTACAAGGAATTCCAAATTACCAAGGGAATCAGGAATAGAACCGGAGAGGATGTTGTTAGAAAGGTCTAGAACAGTGAGTCTTGAAGCATTGGAAATAAAAGCAGGGAAGATTCCAGTGAGATTATTCATTCCCAAATAAATTTCCCTGAGATTTGGTGTCCCTTGCCCTACATTTGACGGTAGACTCCCCGATAGCTGACAATCCACAATTGTCAAGATTTGGAGAGTTGAAATGTTGAAAAGGCTTGCTGGAATTGAACCACTCAGCCTGTTTTGATACAATCCAAATACTTCGAGTCTTTGAAGATATCCAAGCTCCCTTGGTATTTCACCTGTCAAATTAGGAAGATAACACACAAGTTATTAAATTGCTGAACCAATTTCCGAAGCTTGGAGGAAAAAACATATGCTTTATAAATCACTTGCAAATATTTCTAGATGAAACATAACATTACAATACCTTTCAAGTAGGTAAGCCCAAGTTGCAGACTTGTCAGCATAGTTAAGTTCCCGATCTCTGCTGGTATGGTTCCAGTGAAATCATTTTGAGACAATGATAATATTTCAAGTTTTGAGCAATTTTGCAAATCTGGAGGAATCAAGCCATCAAGCCGATTTCTTGAAAGCGCAAGTGCCTCTAAATTTGGAAGATTGCCACATACATTTCCCGGTAGTTTCCCATAAAGAATGTTATTTGTCAGGCCAATCTGTCTAAGCGATGACTGGTTAAACATAGTTGGTGGTATAGAGCCTGTAAGCTTATTATCTTGCAGGTCTATTGAATTCAGGCAACAAAGGCTACTGATTTCTTGAGGAATTTCTCCTGTAAGAAAATTCCCTCGAAGTCTTAAATTCTTTAACTTTGTTATATTAAAAATAGACGGAGGGATATTACCAGATAATTGGTTAAACGAAAGGTACAAGGAATGAAGATTTGGTAACAGGCCGAAAAATGAGGGGATTGCACCAGTAAAGTTGTTGTTCATTGCATTGATCATTTTCAATCTCCTCAAATGAGCTAACTCCTCAGGCAAACTCCCATGGAAGTTATTGTTTCTGATATCAAGGGAAATGAGAAACGAGAGATTTCCAAGCTGTGGCGGAACCATGCCTTTAAGGTTCATACTAGAAAGATTTAAGGCAGTGATTCTTTGGTGTCGAAGGCCACAAGTAACTCCAATCCAACTACAGACCGGGGTGGAAGTAGACCAGTTTCTTGCTAAAACACTATGCGGATTGTATAAAGATATTTGAGATTGCAAGGCAAGAAGTGCTGTTTGATCAGTCGTGATATTAACGATTGACAAACAAGCAATCATTTGCTGAAGAAGCAGAAGTACAACAGCAAGATGAATACAGGCTTTCTCCATGACACTTTGGTCAACAAGTATTCTAAGCTAACAAATGGAGAAAATATTCAGCTAACTGGAATCATGAGGCCTTAATTGGCTTCAGTGATTGATACCTACCTTTGCAGGTGTGTAAGTAACTATACATTGTATTGCTCACCTATGATCAGGACTTGTAGGGATATGATATTAATTGTCAACAAGCAACTTGACATTTGTTTCATCAATTTTCTCTAAAACCTAAAAGTCAATTCATACATTAGTTGATTTACTAATTAAGGTATGTTGGGATCAAAATAACAGGTCATCATGTACACGGAAGCTAACAATTGCAAAATATTGAACAGTGATAAATTGGACAACAAAAAATAAACTAAAATATGCATGATCTTTTTGACGAATTGGCCTATATATGAGAAACTAATATAAGAGAAATCACAAAAACTATTAGGAGAATGATACCCCTCTAAACAAGACTCTTAAACTCTAAAAGACTACATTGTGGATGCTGTTGTTCTGTGTACGAGAAGAAAAGTTCTTCTACTGTAGAAATCCAAAATTTCTCCAAAAGGACAGATATGGAAAAGTCCTTTACCGCCAAGATTTTTTTTTTTTTTTTTACCAAGAAACTTTTGTTATTGTCATTGTTGAAGCTAAAACAAGATACAGTGGAGGAGAAAGTCAATGGAAGAAAATATCTTCAAAAAATATGTGGGCTATGCATTAAGTAGAAGAGAATAATTTGGTGATATAGAAAATTAATGTATCGCAAAATATCAAAATCGAACTTTAAAAGACCTAACCATATTGAATGATAATCATATATCATATATCATATATATCATATATAAAAGAGAACATTAGGGCCGCCTACGCGGCACCACCACAAACTAGAATTCCCTTTTAATTTATTTATTTCCAAAACTAGCCGTCCCCTTTCATGAAAAGTTGTGACTTTAATGAAGAGTTGCGACTTTTATGAAGAGTTGCGACTTTTATGAAAAGTTGCGACTTTTATAAAAGGTTGTGACCTTTCTGAAGGGTTGCAACTTTTCCAAATAGTTGTAACCTTTCCGATAAGTAGAGCTGTCAATATGGGCTGGCCCACTCCATCCGGGCTTGCCCATACAAGCTTTGAAATTTGACGGGTCAGGCTGGGCTAGCCCATTTTTGGTGTGGGCCAGAAAATGGTCGGCCCAGCCCACAAGTACGTGGGCTATGAGCTTGCCGGGACAACCCTCTTTACGTAAAAATATATTTTTTATAATTTTTTAAATTAAATTATAATTTAAAAATATTATCATAAATATCGACAAGATAATATTACATGGTGTTAGTGTTACTACTTGTTAATCAAATCCACAAATAAAATTATCATTATAATATTTATTAAGTTTGATTTCAAGTAAAAACATAAATAGCTAAATAAAAATATAAACCAAATTGTTTTCCAATGTCATAATAAAACACAAAAAATTATGACAATATTCTATAGGCTACGGCCTATGTAGAGATTCCTAGAAATTTTAGGGAATTTTTATTTTACGTAATATGTATTTTATAAACATAATTTGTATTTAAATTGTAATATTTCAAACTTTAAACTGATTTTGAGTTTAGACTCTTGTTATTTTTAATACTCTATTTTATTTTTTATTTTTTAATTAATTTTATTTGGCCCACGGGCCGGCCCTATCCATATTTCTCAAGCCCCACAAATCGGCAGGCTTATTCAGGCCGGGCTAAAAAGCCCTTTTCTTAAATGGGCTCCAAAAATTGTAGCCCAGCCCTATCAAATCTTGGGTTAGGCCAGGCCGGCCCAACGGGCCTAGCCCATATTGACGGCTCTACCGATAAGGTACAATAAACATTTGTTCACACTACCCTTTGTTGTCTATAAATAGAGATATTTCCTCTCATTTTAAAACAATGAAAATTTTGAACCTCTTCTTCTTCTTCACAATTAAATATTTGTGTACTTTGCTCCTGTTGAGTGACTCACTAACACCATTGCTTATGTTAAAGATCCTGGTATATATTTTTACAGTCATTAATTTATGTTTATGTTATTAATGATAAATGATAAGATGTAATAATTTTCAGTTTTCTTTACATTATTAATGTTTGTTACTACGCAGTATGTAAGATAATATAGTGTTTTAGTTTTAATGACCGATATGTTTTAAGTATTATTTTATAAATTTTGTGATATTAAATTCCCACGCGAAGCGCGAATAATTTTACTAGTGATATAATATTTTTAAAAACTTTAATGAAAATTATCCAATTAAACTTTTCAATATCGTACCAAGCCCACCCTTAGCGAATAATACTTATTAGAAAGACCAAGACCTAAATTTCAGGTTGACTTCTTGCACATCTCATTAAAGGCAAAAGCCATTTTCTCTGTAAGGTCACTAATGCCATTTTCTAGTCTTCTGTAAAAGAGTTCATCGAACTCGAATATTGGCTGATCGAAAATGAGTTAGGTGAATGGAGAAAATATCCATCCCAATTCATATTTGATATGGAAAGAAATGGATAAGCCCAATGAATAATGTGAATATCCATTGTTTATTATTACATAAAGAAATAAACAAAGCCTAGTTGAGATACCTAAATGAAAATTATTATCAATTTTAAGGGGCCATCGATGAGTTTGACCTTATTCATTGGATGGACTTTGATCTTGTATATTACTACATGAGACAACATCCAATAAGTTTAACATATTAGAAGAAGTCAATAAAGGCTATTTGGACTTCAAAAGTCTTTTCAAATGGGTCATTCACACGAATGATACTTCTCAATTTTTCATGTCATAGAAATGGCAAAATTTCCATGAATTCAGAATTGTCAAAGCAAAAGGAAAAGAGAAAAGTATTGCATGAGGAACTGTCAACAAACTAAAAGTAGAAACGCAGAGAAATTTCTTCTTATCCATCCCCTTTGAACTATGAATGAATGGAGAATATTAGTAGTGTTTATTTCCATCGATTACTTTCACTAATACAACTTGTAGTACTGAAAATTGACAGTCTTTAAGGGGACAATTGGTGGATGGGCAGTAGGGATGAGGTGACATAAAAAATGAAATTCTAAACATGCAATATCCACAATTAAGCAAACAACCGATTTCTTATATTAGTAACACCTAAAATTCCAAAAGTTTTTATCTAACAAGCAACAACCCAAAAGAAACGTCATTTGCTACTATTAATTACTCTATTAATTAATATGCTATTGTTATATTATAGTAAGAAAAGGAATCGAAAAAAAAACACTTGACATTTTCCAAGATAGCTATATAATGTAGTTTGAGGAAGGTTTTACATCACTCCATCAAATTAGAATTTGCATCGTGTAGGTAAAAAGTGAGAAAACATTTTCCCTTTTCAAGTTATTTTTACATCTTATAGTTTTAAGTTTTTAAAATATGCATTATGAGAGAGAAATAAAAATGATCATGGATTTTATCATCCTACAAAAACACTAGGATGATAGAATGGATTGTGGTGTTATTTCTTGTTGAGATTGTAAGGGATACTTTTAATACTCATGTTTATTATATTATTTGGTATTTTGTGTTATTGTCTTGTAAATAGAGACATTGTAAGACTTTGTAGAAATGACTCATTCTTTTAAGTATGTTTTTTATGCTTGTTATATTCACAATTTAGTTTGACTAGAAAAATAAGAAGACTATTGAATGATGATTAGCTTAAGCGATTGAATGTTGACAAGAAATCGAAAGATTATGCATTAGTTTTGTATTTTCTTCTTCTATTGTTAATTATTAAGATAGCAAGAATAATGTTTTTTTTTTCCATATGTTCTCTCTTTATTTTGTATTTATATGAAATTTTTTTAGTTAAAAATGATAATTTATGACTTTGCTGGATATTATCATTTTTTTTCATGATTTTTGAATTACAAATCCTTCTTTGTAAGCTTTAAGTAGCACTAAAATTTATACAATAATAACTTAAGTCTCTTGAGTTTTTCATCTTTATTATCATCTTGGCTAAGAATTCAATTTATTTTTTGACAAATTCTCCTACTTCTCTATTATTGTAGAATAATAAATATGTCATTAACAATTCATTCATATTTTTTAATATAAAACTTAATGGTCTTTATTTTAATTACTCCCACAACTTTTTATTATCATAATTACCTACTCATACTCATGATATTATTTAATATTTTAGTCCTATTAATATATATATTATAAGACTTTATAGAAATAATTAAATTAGTCTTTGAAGTCATTATATTTTTTATATTCATTCTTTAATTTGACTTGAAAAATAAGATGAAGGCTATTGAATGATAATCGGCTTATTCGAATGGATGTGGACAAAAACTCATGGAAATGTGCATTGATTTCGTATTGTTTCTTCTTTTATTTTTCTAGTGGTTAAGGTCGTAAGAATGATGTTGCGTTATTTTATTTTATGTGTTCTTTGTAATTTCTATTTATTTTATATGAATACCTAATTGTAGTAAATTTATAATTTCTTTTAGTTCAAAACAGTAACATATTACTTTGTTGGAAGTCTATTATTGACTACTAACCAAAAGTTTCCTCTATGAAATCAATTATAGGTGTACGTATATTTATGCACACCTCTTTTATCTATATTATATTTAATAAAATTATTGATATATTATCTTCTTTAAGGATAAAATAGAGTTTTGAAAAATGATTTTCTTAATTTTAAATGGAAGTCATGATTTTCCTTAAATTTGAGGATACAAAATCCGTGGACCGTCTGTACATACAAACAGCAGTCAAGATTTCTAACAAACAAACAAACAAAAAAAATGCCGTGAGTTGAAGGATACCAGAGTCCAGAGGAGACTAATGATACTAGTAAAAGTTGACACGCTTAAGTCTTAACCCAAAAAAACTAATGGCAGTACTCAAAATGCAAGGCGACAAGTACTTATCAGAAAGACCAAGACTTAAATTTGAGGTAGAAGTTACGTTGCACATCTCATTAAACACAAAAGACATTTTCCCTGCATTGTGCCATTTTCTATTCTTCACTAAAAGAACTTGTCGAACTAACTCGATATTGACACTCTAAACCAAAATATACTCCATAGACTAATGTCAGTATATTGGTATTCGTATGAATTTGATATCAATCATGACTAAATGAAAAGTCCACATATGGTGAATAATGCCAAAGAAATATGACTTGAGAATTTCCATGGACTGGTTGAGTGGAGGAGACTGGACTGTTGACTCAGTCTCACTAATACAACTTGTAGTACTAAGAATTGACACTCCAATGAATTTTACATCATTAGATATACACATAATCTAAGATCATTTATTTGCCTCATCGATCAATTCTTGTTTTAGTAAAAAGAGAGAAACCAATCTGTTATAGTTATGGGAAGAAGTTGCAATCTTCTCTTTGCACTTGTGGTTTTCATTCTGCTTCATACTTCATTCTCTACTGTTCCAAATATTAGTACTGATGAAGCTGCTCTTCTTGCATTAAAATCTCACATTTCTTTTAGTCCTAACAACATCTTAGCAACCAACTGGTCTTCTTCCACCCCTGTTTGCACCTGGATTGGAATCACTTGTACCTCCCGACACCATCGAGTCGTAGCTTTAGACATTTCTAGTATGCAACTTCATGGTACCATTCCTCCACACCTTGGAAACCTCTCATTTCTTGTTTCTCTCAACATTAGTAAAAACAGATTCCATGGGAATTTTCCCGAAGAGTTGGCTCATTTGCAGAGGTTGAAATTGATTGATGTCACAAGTAATAACTTAACTGGTGCCATTCCAACTTCTTTAAGTTTGCTAGTAGACCTTCGCATTTTGCGCCTGTCTAACAACCAATTTTCCGGAAAAATCCCATCTTCCCTTTCCAATCTAACAAAGCTGGAACTGTTGAGAATAACGGGAAATTTTCTCGAAGGAGAGATTCCTCGAGAACTTGGTGATCTTCATTACATGACTGTTTTAAACCTGGAAAGTAACCATCTTGCAGGCTCTATACCACCATCAATTTATAACATTACAACCATGCGAGCCATTGCTCTTTCCAACAATAATCTTACTGGTGAGCTTCCAACAACTATATGTGACCATCTTCCGAACTTGGAAGGGTTTTACCTCTCAGAAAACATCCTAGGGGGCATTATTCCACCAACCTTGGAGAAATGCAGAAAGCTTCAAATCCTGTCATTGTCTATCAATGAGTTCAGTGGAACTGTACCAAGAGAGTTAGCCAACTTAACATCTCTTACTGGATTATATCTTGGAGGACAACACTTAGGAGGTATGTAACGGCCCGTATTTCTCAACACAATATTAATGTATATTACACTTACTGAATCCAAATTACAACTAAGAATTGGAGCAACAAAGTAATAGTGAACAATACTAATTGGAGCAACAAAGCTTCAACATAATTGGCATAGGACTCTTCTTTCTAAAACCTGCTAATTGGGCCTGGATCCCAAATAAAACTCTCTAACATTTTACTCGGCACCAATAATCCCAATTGAATCAGTCTCCTTCACCAATTCTATCTAATAGGCCCTTACGAATCCACGGTTCACAACACGGTAGTACTATATTTACTTGCTAGAAATATGGATTTTTCTTCATTTTTTTCTCTTCCACCAAATGTTACTCATACATTTTTTCCATTGACAGGAGAGATACCAGAGGAGCTAGGTAATCTGAAGAACCTACAAATGCTGTCATTATACCACAGTGAGTTTACTGGTTCAGTCCCTGCAAGCATTTTCAACATGTCAGCACTACAGAACTTAGCACTTGAAACAAACAGTCTTTCAGGTACTCTACCTTCAGAATTAGGCCGTGGGATGCCCAACATAGAAAAATTTAACTGTGCAGATAATTATATGAGTGGTTTTATCCCTGCTTCTATCTCAAATTTTACAAGACTCAATGGACTTGATCTCGGAGTGGTTTTATCCCTGCTTCTATCTCAAATTTTACAAGACTCAATGGACTTGATCTCGGAACCAATAGTTTCACAGGTCCAATTCCTGAATCACTTGGTAACTTAGAATACCTTGAGCTTCTGGTCTTGGCGGCAAATTATTTTTCCAGCGATTCGACATTGAGCTTCCTTGTGTCTTTGACAAACTGTAGGAAACTAAGAGTAATTAGATTTGGTTGGAATCCACTAGATGGGGTTTTTCCTGCATCAGTTGGGAATTTCTCTGACTCGCTGCAAATTTTTGATGGATCGAATTGTAAAATGAAGGGAACCATTCCAGAAGAAATTGGTAATCTTACTATGGTGGCAATAATGAATCTGGATAACAATGAGTTCACTGGTCATATTCCAAATACCATCCAAGGCTTGCCGAACCTTCAAGAACTTAACTTAGGTGGCAACAAGTTAGTAGGAACCATACCAGATGCTATCTTCAATTTAAAGAATCTTGGGTTATTAGATTTGTCACAAAATCAGTTTTCTGGTTCTATACCGCCATGCTTAGGGAACGTTACCAGTTTAAGGTATCTTTATCTAGCTAACAGCAGGCTGAACTGGACCTTACCTTCAAGCTTGGGGAGCCTTCAAGATCTCCTAGAATTCAATGTTTCGTCCAATTTATTTACTGGGGAAGTTCCTATAGAGATTGGAAATTTAAAGGTTGCAATACTAGTTGATCTGTCAAAAAATGATTTTAATGGCAAGATCCCTAGCACACTAGGGGGTCTGGATAGAATGCTTAGTCTTTCTCTAGCATATAATAAATTAGATGGGCCTATTCCAGATTCATTTGGCAAAATGTTGGCCTTAGAATTCTTGGATTTGAGCAATAACAATCTAACCGGTGAAATTTCAAAGTCATTAGAAGCTCTGGTGTATCTCAAATACTTGAACTTCTCATTTAATGAACTCAGTGGAGAGATTCCCATGGGTGGTCCTTTTGCAAATGCCACAAGTCAATCTTTTTTGAAAAATTATGCCCTTTGTGGTGACTCTAAGTTTCATGTTTCACCATGCGTCATCAAATCTCCGAAGAAGTCAAAGAGAAAAAAGATAATCTTGGTTTTGTACGTCCTTTTGGGAGTGGGTATGCTATTTCTTGCATTAGCCCTCGCATATGTATTTTTAAGATGGAGAAAGATAAAGAAGAATGCAGATCAAGCAGATGTCTTTCCGGTAGAAGGGAAACATGAAAGAATTTCTTACTATGAACTTGAACAAGCAACAGAAGGATTCAGCGAAAGCAACTTACTTGGTAACGGGAGTTTCAGCAAGGTCTACAAAGGGATACTTAAGGATGGTACTCTTTTCGCAGCAAAGGTATTCAATGTGCAATTGGAGGGTGCATTCAAAAGTTTTGATACAGAATGTGAGATGTTGCGCAACCTCCGCCACCGAAATCTGACCAAAGTCATCACCAGTTGCTCCAACCTTGATTTCAAAGCCTTAGTGTTGGAATACATGTCCAATGGGACACTTGATAAATGGTTATACTCTCACAACTTGTTCTTAGATTTATTTCAGAGATTAGATATAATGATAGATGTTGCATCAGCAATGGTCTATCTCCACAATGGCTACTCAACACCTGTGGTGCATTGTGACTTGAAACCAAGCAACGTCTTGCTAGATCACGAAATGGTTGGTCATGTCAGCGATTTTGGAATTGCAAAATTGTTAGGTGCAGGGGAAGATTTTGTTCAAACAAGGACAATAGCAACCATTGGATATATTGCTCCAGGTATTAAAACTTTTACAGCTTCCTCATGTTTTTAGAATACCTGAAAAATATTAATTCTTTCCCCATATATATGATCAGTTTTCGCATATTCCTCGATAATTAGGAAGCTTTTTTTTATATCATTTTCAACCATGATTGCAGAGTATGGACAAGATGGAATAGTATCCACAAGCTGTGATGTTTATAGTTTCGGTATCCTGATGATGGAGACGTTTACAAGAATCAGACCAGGTGATGAAAGATTTACTGGAGAGTTGAGCATACGACGTTGGGTTAGTGATTCTTTTCCAAATGAGATTCATAAGGTGGTGGATGCAAATTTGGTACAGCTAGGGGATGAACGAATTGACGCAAAGATGCAGTGTCTGTTGTCTATCATAGAGTTAGCTTTGAGCTGTACTTTAGCAACACCTGATGCAAGAATTAGTATGGAAGATTCTCTTTCAACACTTCAAAAGATCAGGCTCCAGTTTGTCAATAGTCGCCACTAGGTGGAACTAGACCATCCGCTTATGATTGATGCTTGATTACCTAGGTCAATTCCGCTATTTAAGATGAATTCAGTTTTGTACTTCCATATTATGTACTCTTTCACTTTCAAAACATCACAGATTTCTTTCTACCATATGCCAGCTGGAATAATGGTGATTTTCGAACTACTCGAATTTACAATTACTCTAATTAGAATAAGAC
>JAJOOR010013946.1:0-25236 GCA_036250505.1 Solanum acaule | reverse complement strand
TATAGATATATAGATATTTTAAGTTGCTAATTATTGTGAGTTATAGTACGTTTTATGTAATTTTCATATATATTACTCGGTCCTGATTTATGTGATACAAATGAAATTTCAAAAGTCAATGAATTTTTTATAAGTTTTTTTTTATATTAACTTGTTAATTATTGTGATTTCTAATATATTTACGTAAAACATACTCTAAATACAAATAATTAGCAACTTAAAATATATAAAACCATACTAAAAAATTGATTAACTTCAAATTTCATATGTACCACATAAATTAAAACAGAAACAGTAACATATATTGGCACGGGGTCTCATATCTAGTATACCTAGATATGGAAAGGATAGTGACAAATGTCATGCCTAAGTAATGTTGACATGAGGGTGACAGATATCAAAGTCATGTATACTCCAGTGCATCGTTACAATTGTTAAGCACAAGTGTAGAACTATTTGAAACTTGATGGTAAAAATATTTACCATGTAAACTATAATTAATACTCCATTATAAAAAATCAAAAAATTAAAACATCATTCTATATAGCCAATTATTCTTGGCCAACTATGAGTAATAACATCATTGCTCACTTGATTTATTTTCAAGATAAAATTTCCATGCAATAGATTAGCCCTAGACTGAACATAAATTGAATTGTTTGATTTATTTAAAAAAAATCACGAGTAAAAATTCTATAACAAAAGGAGTTTATACAATGTTCGATTGAGCTTTTAGGCTCATAAGCCAATCAAGTAAACAGAAGGGGGATTACTTCGGGACATAAAACAAACTGTTGAAACTAACAAACTGACTAAATCTTCATCATGAAAGAAAGTGTTGAAACCAAAGGAGTTCCTTTTTGTTGTAGAGAAGATGGAGTTTTTCAGTTCGAAAAAGATGCAATTTAGAGGGAAAGAAAAATAGTGCACTTTGTTGGGAAGGAGGGATCTGGAATTGGGAAGAAGGTAAAATTGTAAATGAACAAGTAAAAAAATAAAGGAATGCACATGAGTAAACAAGAAAGGTAAAAATTCATCAGCTGGATAAGAAAAATATGGTTGAGGTGAGAGTTGATCATGGGCCCAATAGGATTTTACTACTCTTTGACCAAAGCATCCACTGTGATTTTTTTTCCAAGGGACTCATTGATCTTTTTTGTTTGTTATTAAGTAACAATTATCTATATGGATATATATAGTTGGGATCGACAGTAATAGCTAATAGGTGCTCGAGCACCCATATGAACCTACATGGGTCTGCCCCTGTTGACTGGGGACATGACCAGGGGCGGACCTACTTGGTTGCAAGTGGGTTCATATGAACTCACTTCGTCGGAAAAATTCATTGTATATACATATATATTCAATCTGTTTTTTTGAAACAATACACGTATATATAAATAATTTGATCCCATTTAGAACAATAGGAACGCATAGTCCAGCGGCAAGGTGTGTACAATTTGAATGATACATCGTGGGATCGATTCTCACCCGCAACAATTAATTATTTTCCCTTTATGAGACTTAAAATAGACGCAATAAATTATTGTTTTGTTCTTATTTTATCAACTTCATTTAATACTGCTTCATTTTTTTCTTATATATTGAACCCATTTGGTAAAATTTCTGGGTCCGCCACTGAACATGACCAAGTACTGAATTCTGACAGACAGGTCATCTTTATGTATCAGACACATTGAGCATCATAATTTACACACAACATATGGTTAATACAAGTAAGACTGTGTGAATTGAACAAACCTCTTCTCCTAACGATTTTCACTGAAGAAAAGATGGGTTGCATGGTCGTTCAACTGTGATTTGTTAGCAAGATAAGAAGAAAATGTAACACCCCAAAAACTAATAGGCTAAACTAGAGCTTGACGTGAGGGTTAGAATCATGAATATAACTCCCCGTAGTTAAAATAAAGGTTTTCGTGTTAGAACGTCAAGGTACGACCCCCTCCCAAGGACTAACCATGGGTCCTTGAAGAGGACCCTAGAACTACCTAAAAATAGTGCCACCTACGAGGCCATCCACGCCCCGTGGAGGGAGCCACACCCAGTAGGTGGGCAGCGTGGGTGAGCCCCTCTTAGAATCTGCTTAAGGCAGTGTCCACGGGCAGGACTCACGCCTTGTGGATGGGGTCATAGGTCCCAAGCTTGAGATGACCACTTGCAGACACCAACCCACGCCCAACCAGCACGGGCCGTGGGTTAGACCACGCCCCGTGGTCGGGGTCTCATGGGTGAGGCAGTAGGTAGTTTTAAACGGTTAAGTGAGGGCTTAATGGAACTTTCCGGAATTAGTTAAGTAGTAAGTGACGTCATTTTACCCTAGTTTAGACCACCTATATAAAGACTTTAGACCCTTAATTAAGTCATCCTAAATCATTATTTCTAAACCCCCAAAACAAACCTAATTTCCTCTCAAGTACTTTCTCTAGGAAGTGAAGAAGAAGAAGAGGATCAAGCTAGGTCAAGTCTCCCTTCTTTCAAGCATTGTTGGCATTGTAATCAAGGTATGATGACTTATTCATTCATGGACTCCTTTCATCCATGAAGCCCCCATGTTTCCCTAATTGTAAAGATAAACCCTAATTCTAGTTAGGGTTTCTTCCTATATTGTGGGTATTGTTGTATGTTGATCCAGTTGAGTGGAAAATGGTTGTTTATGATTGTTTATGATGTAATTACATGTTTTTAGTATGATTATACATGTATTTTTGATTAACCTAAGATTTTAGGGTGAAATTGATATGGTTTGGTTGTATGTCATGAAAGAGGAAATTGAGAGCTTAGATGTAACCTTCTAACATTGATGAATTACTTTATGAATTGCTTGAGATTAGAGCACCCAGATATGAATTACTTAAAAGTAAAACATATAGATATGAATTGAATGTGATTAGGGCTTGTATGATGAATTATGATGTGTGGTGATTGAGATTGAGTTTATATGATGATATGTGATTAGAATTGCTTAAGAATGAAGAATGTGGTTATATTGTCTTGAGAATTAGGTATATATGATGACCATGTGAAGTATTGCTTAAGGGTAAGGCTTGTAGTATGAATGTGAATTCTAGGGCCTCGGGGGTAAAAGCTGATATGAATGGACTAGGAATGTTAAGGCTTGAGAGTGAAGCTATTATGTATGTTTATTTATATATGGTGTTATTGTGGAAGGACTTTGCTCACATGACCTATATTATGAGTATATGAGATAATGCATGTACTGATTTGATGACTTGAGTTATGATTATATCCATGTCTATTGTAGTAAATTCTAGATGTGTTGATTGAATATGACATTTGATCCTTGAAGGGTAAAGTATGAGAATTATGTATGATTATGATGTTTATGTATATGCTTTAAGAACACTTTGAAAGTGAAGTGTCCATGATTATGATGTAATTGTTGTATTGTTGAAAGGTTATTCTCATATACACACCTATGTATGAATATGGTATGATGTGAAAGGTTTTCTCACAATATGATGATTCTAAGGCTATTCTCACCTATTGAATCTATGAGCTATCTTATGAATTATGTTGGATTGAGTGTCAAGACATTCTTCCATAAATATGAACTTAAGTCAAGACTTAATATGTACTCCGTGGGAATAAATGCTTAGCACCGAGTGAATATTGAATATGAGATGGAAGCTCTTCCGTTAGAAAGGCCGGGTTTCTAGAAGTAATCTCTTGAGATGGAAGCTCCCTGTTAGAAATGGAGGGTTTCTAGTAGCAATCTCCTTATCCCATAAACTACATACTCCCATAGGTTACTTAGCTATTGGATCCACCTAAGCTAAGAGTATGGTTCTACCTTAGGCTAGTAGGACAACCCTTTTCGATGTGGGTAACACCGGATTCCATGTTAAGCTCAAATGGTCTATGTCAGTTAAGGCCTATTCCCACAACAAGAATATGAATTATGAACTATGGTTACTGAAGAAGCTTTACTTAGCATGGGTGAGATTTATGGGGTCTTATTCATACATTGCACAAGTATGTTTTGAGGATAGTTATAGTATGTACCTCTTATGTTATGATGATCTATGAAATGAAAATGCTTATGACTTAAGCTTTTCCACTATCACAATAAGAGTATGAACATGAATGATGAACTATAGACACTTCAAGGAAGTATTGTAAGTATGTTTTGATATGAGGACTACTTGTCTGATGTGTGCTTAATTTGGTTGTTTCTATAGTTGCTTTCCTTGATATGTTTGACTAAAAGTGAATGTCCCATGTCTATGAGAAATAAACTAAGGATGAGATAAAAAAGGTGATAAATATGAATGAGAGCCTAAAGTGACTTGCTTAGCTATGAGTGGGAATATGGGGTCTTGTCCATGCATTGCACAAGCTTGCCTTGAGGTGACTCATGAAGTGTTTCTCTTATGTTATGATAAACTAGATGCATTGATTATACCTATGACTATGTTGTTGTCACTTATGCTTATGACTTATGTTATTGTCTCTTATGATTTTGGTATATGTTTTATGTTGACTAATGCTTATATTATGCTTATGTTGATGATTTATGCTAACCATCATATTTAGTACATTATTGTACTAACGCATACTTTTGCCTACATTCTTATCAAATGTAGGGTTCGGCGATATTGACTTCCATCCTCGTGGCTAGGTTCATAATAGATCATGAAGAGAAGTTTTGGTGAGTCCTCATAGCATCGAGGACTTGATCAGCCTTTCCTTTTTATATCTTTCTTTTATGTAAGAACTTTTTGTATGGGCTGTGTCCCTAACTCTTTTCAAGTATTAGATGGTTTGAGACAAGTGTAGTAAACTTCCGCTTTGTTTTATAAGACTTCGATTATATTGAAAAATGTTTTAAAATTTCGCACCATTTCTATTATCTTATGTTATGATACGCTAAAAGGCTTGCATGAGACTTTTTGGAGTCTAGTATGCCGTGTCACATCTAGGGGGCGTACTCCTGGGTCGTGATAAAAATCATTTCTCCAACACCTGTATTTTTGTCAGGAATTTCTCCATGACTTAACCGGATGTCATTGCTCATCCAAATACTTGTACAATCTGCTAGAATGTGATGTCTTCCCACAACGCTCTAGCCCTTCTTAAACAATTGAGGCACCTCTGGAGCTGCTGCTCTCTTTGTTCTCCATATAAATGTCTCGAAGTCGTAAGGCGTAACTTCAAATCCAAGCTACACTTCAACTAAATTCAAGCTGCCCAAGTTTCAAATTTTCTAAGAAAAGTCGAAATTGTATTTGGTACAAAGCTTCTGCAGGAAAACAAAGTTTCCTCCACTTTTAAAGTCCTTTGCCTAAAAACATTAACACAGAGTATTTTAATGAAGTAGATCTACATGACATATAGAACAATCCTTACAAGTTAATCCCCATTAACTTATACTCACAAAACTAAATCCAAACATATACTTATATGATGCAGCTCACAGAAAAGACTCATATCCTATTGATCATTCCCTCATTGGCATTTTATCAAGCATAACATGCACATATATATATTTACATAAGGGTTATGAAAATTTAAACTTGGAACCCCAAAGTGAATTTGAACCCCCAAACCACTAACCCAACTTCTACCATTGTATTCAAGGGATTCAAAATCTATATATCTATATAAAAAAATAAAAATTGTACCTTCTACATACAATAGAATTTTTGGTCCAGTGGTTCATCTGAACACCCTCCCTCCCCCTAGATCTGCCCCTAACAATATATATGTACACAACTGGACACACAATATGAAGCACCCATATCGAAGGAACACAAAACCCTTGTATAAAATTCTTGGGTTTTGCAAAGTTTTTCATAAACTATCAATACATACCATGGGGTGATTTTGCAAAGATTTGAAATACACACAATACAATAATTAACTTATCAATAATCAAACAAATTTTCTTTTTTTATAAAAAGATTCACTATTTCTTCATAACCAAACAAAATTCAGATCAATCAATCAACTCTAATTTCAGTAAAGCAAAATTGAGCATTAGAGGGGAAACTTACAGTGTTGTGGTGAAGGCAAAATTTCAAGAATGTGTCATATCACTGAATAGTGAACACCTATAAATTACTCCATAATCTATTTTCCGTGCATCTTTTGAAAAGTCTCAATTTTTTATTTGACGCCTTTAGGGTTCTTCGTGGTTGCATAAATAACCACTAATGACGTTTCTATTTAGAACATAACCACATGTTAAAAATTAGTGCACTTCTAGCGTAGCCACTAATAGATTTGCATCATACGACCATTTTTGTTGTTGAGTTCAATATTGAGTCAATTTTCTTGCTCATAACTTGGGGTGATCACAGTTTTGGTTTGGGTCGATTATTAATCAAAATAAAAAATCAAATTAATTTAATTAGTTTTTAAATTATCAAAATCAAACCAAAACTAAATAAATATAAAATATATTTATCGATTTCGATTTTGGTTCGGTTATTTGGTTATTAACCATGCAAAAATAAAAAAATGATTCATTCAAAGAATGGTAAAAGACAATTATTCGTTAAACATGAAAAATAGTTAAAACCAATGATATTACAGAACTTTCGATCACTGAATTTACTGTGAATAAAGCTTCAAAATTCATTATTTGTAGATTTAGCTGCTCATGCTTGAGAATTCACAATTCATATTGTTGTTAATAAGAAGAATCATGAACTTACAATCAAAGTAGATGAATACCGAAATCTTGAATTGAAAATCAAAAGCAAATTGAATAAACGAGCTTCAAAGATTAAATTGCTAAATAGTTTACAAAATAATTCCAAAAGCTTAGAACAATATTCTCCAATAAGGTCTAACCCCCAAAAACAAAAATTACAACCTATATTTATAATATTTAAATCCTAAACTAAGTAGGAAGAAAAAAAAAAGGAAAATTCCAATTTTGGCAATTTCAACTGACGGTGACCAACGACGTACCGTGGATCAGCCAACGGTCTGTGGCTCACCTCCGTGGTACAGAAGTTGGCTAAAATTATTGTCTTCTCATCGTCAGTTGCCTCTTATGGCTCGTAGGTCCATTCACACCCCGTCTTGCACATCCGTGGTTCAAGTACTGGAACTCAACTTTTTGACTCGATTGACGACTCCCCTCTACGGTCCGTCACTCCAGCTACGGGGAGTAGGTTGCCTCTGTGGTTTCACACTAGGTCTGACTTCCTTGAACTATTGCCCCATGGCTTCCACCTACGGCTCGTGGTTGAGCTCGTAGGGTGCCAAACTCTTGTTGTTTCAACTATATTCAACAACAATTGCTTCAAACCATTTTTCCTGCAAAATGAGATCAAATATCATTATATCCAATAATAACATGCTCAAGACTCACACAAACTCCAAGTGAAATGCATAAAAAATACCGTAAACTCACGGTATATCAACACCCTCAACTTAAAATTATTGTTTGTCCTCAAGCCACACACTAAAACTCTAAACAACACTCTTGTAGAAGCAAACATACAAACTCAAGCAATCACATGACTTTCTCAATCAATTATTTTACTTAGTGCAAATCTTTTTAGAAACCACGGCATCGAGGCGCCGTACCCCGAGGTCACCCCCTGACCCCCAACCTCGAGTTGTCGTGCCCCGAGGCCATCCCCGACCCCCAACCTCAAGACGCCGTGCCCAGTGGTCTCCCCCCGACCCCAACCTCGAGGCGCATTTCCCCAAGGCAGTCCCCCCTACCCCCGTCCTCAAGGCGTTATGCCCCGAGGCCATCCCCTGACCCCCGGCCTCGAGGCTTCGTGCCCCGAGGCAGCCGCCTTACTCTCGACCTCAAGGTGTCATGCCTCGATGCCTCCGCCCTACCCCCAGCCTCGAGGCTACCCTCGACCCCCGATCTTGAGGCGTCGTGCCCCATGTCCACCCCGACCCCCGATCTTTAGGTGCCGTGCCCCGAGGCCACTCCCGGCCTTGAGGTGCCTTTCTCCGAGGCCTCCCTACGACCTCCAGCCTTAAGCTGCATTTCCCCGATGCCATTCCCCGACACCCTATCATATATACTGCCCCGACCCCCTATCCTCTATTGCTCCCCGACTCTTATCCTCTATGCCGCTCCCGACCCTTGATATACCGTGCGTTTACAATATTTTTGATGCATTTCACTTAGAGTTTATGTGTGTCTTGAGCCATTTTTGGTATTAGAAATAACATTTTTATGAACACTTTTGCAGGAAATTGGTTTAGAAGCAGGTGAGAGAAAAATGGACTGAAATTGTCAGCAGCAGCAACCAACGGAACCAACCATGGACTGTAGGTCCATTGATGGTCCGTAGGTGGCACATCGTAGGAGGAAGATCAGGGAATTCTGACCAAGTGTGGCACCACTAAGCTTACCACAGATCGTAGATCAAACGACTCCCCATCTTGCACAGTCGTCGTTTGGGGGTCAGAGAGTTGATGTTTCACTACCTGATTTATTTTCTAAGTATTGGTCCACAGAGGCAGACCACAGACCGTAGGTTGAACCACGGTTTGTAAGTCAAACCGTCAGTTGAAATCGCGTCTGAGACTAATTTTCCTTATTTTTTTTCCTAGTTGGTTTAGGATTTGTTTTCTGTAAATATTAGTTGTAAATTCCATTTTTAAGAGTTAGACATTATTGTAAGGTTTTATTTTTTTTATTCTTTTGGGGATTAATTTTGCAAACACTTAGCAATTTAATTTACGAAAGTTGGTTTATACTATTTTCACTTTGAATTTCAATTCAAGATTCGGGTTTTCATCTATTTTAACTGTAAGTTAATGAATTCTTTTAACCTAATTATGAATTATGAACACTCAAGCATGAGTAGCTAAATTCACAACTAGGGTTGTGGAAACCGTGAGCAATTAATAATTTATGAATAATAATTAAGTAATTCTTGAATAGTATTTATGCATGTATTGTTAATCCTTTTGTTTAGAGGTCTTTTTAACGGTTGCAAACATTAGAACTCGCCTCGTTCCTACTTGTCAGACCAAGGAGGTAATGAATAAGAAAATAATTAAACAACAGGATTTAGTGGATGCTATCTAATGGTCTGATTTCAAATAAGTGAGGGTGAAAACTAAACTAGATTGATATGATGACTAATCTGAGGTAAATGTAAGGGTTAGTAAAGCATACATCCGTAGACGGACCAAGTTGCGTGGTGAAATTCCCTACTTGGAGGACCAATCACTTAGGGATACCTAACTTACCAACTTTGCATGTCAGACACTAGGATATGATTACTGCGTTAAGAGCTCGTGGGAACACATATACCCTAGTTTCTATCTTATATTGATAACTCAAATCGTGAAGCTTGTTTACTGGTTACTTGATCAACATTTTGTTACTTATTTACAATAATTCCCCATGTTTACTTTTCTCAGAAATAATATGACTAAAAAGATATAATTGTGAGTTAAAGTTAAGTCTAAATCATATTCCTCGTGGGATTGACCCCAACCTACAAATTGGGTTCTTTATTTGATAGTGATCACTTATACTTTTTTAAGGAGGTGTAATTTGAGTGTATCAACCCTCTATCCTCTGTGCCGCCCTCCGAACCCCTATCCTCGAGGCCACCCTCGACCTTTCGCCTCGAGGCCACCCCCTACCCCTGGCCTCGAGGCGCCATGCCCTAAGGCCAACCCCCGACCCCCAGCCTCGAAGCGTCGTACCCCGAGGCCACCCTCGACCCCGACCTTGAGGCGTCGGGCCCTGTGGCCGCCCCTTATCCTCTATGCCTCCCCCGACCCCCTATCATATAGGCCTCCCCTACCCCCATTTTCGAGGCGCTGTTCCCCGAGGTCACCCCCCGAAACTAGCCTCGAAGCGCTGTGCCCGAAGCCACTCCTTGATTCTCGGCCTCGAGGCACTGTACCCTGAAGCCAGCCCCGATCCTCATCCTTGAGACACCTTTCCCCGAGGCCACCCCGACCCCCTATCCTTTGTGTAGCCTCGTACCCTTTATCCTCTATGTCGTCCCCGATCCTGTATCCTCTATGACACCCCCTGACTCCCTATCCTCTATGTCGCCCCCGACCCCTATCCTCGAGGCCACCCCTAAACCTATCCTCTAGGCCACTCCTGACGCCCAGCCTCGAGGCTAACCTCCAACCCCTGATCTCGAGGCTAACCTCCTATCCCCAACCTCGAGTCCACCCCCGACCCCCGGCTTTGAGGACACCCTCGACCCCCGGCCTCGAGACACTGTTCCCCGAGGCCCTTCTCGACCCCCTGTCACAACCTAGACCGTCGTGATTAGCATCCACACTAACCCATTCGATGGGAGAACCATAACTACTAACTAACTAACAATTTAAAACTACGAAAGCAGGTTTAAATAACTAAATAAGGAAGTTCCCATAAACTTCAACAAAAGATCTAACAATTAAACTAAACAAATACGGAAGAAAAACCTATAACCTGAAAGTGATCGTACAAAAAATCTAACAAGATTCATAAGTCTAAACAAGAAAATCATCTAAAGAACTAGTCTAAGTCCGAATAAGATAGACTGAACAAAAAAAGAACTCAAGGCAGCCCGAAAGAACTGGCTCACCCTTGTATTCGAATCGGCGATCACTGACCTTCTAATTGAGGTGTGTCAGTAGCCGCCGGAAGATGCCCCATACTCAACAAAAATAAGAGAAAGTGTAGTATCAGTACACAACCACCGTGTACTGGTAGGATCACACGGCTATCCCACTAAGTGAAACAAATGCAAGTAACCACAACATTATAAACATACAATACCAAACATATACAATATCAATTATCACTTGTTCAACAATATACATTTATAACAAGTCATTCTCAATAGTACACATTGGTTATCAACTTAGAGCAACATAC
Organism: Solanum acaule; assembly: GCA_036250505.1. Classification (NCBI taxonomy): domain Eukaryota; kingdom Viridiplantae; phylum Streptophyta; class Magnoliopsida; order Solanales; family Solanaceae; genus Solanum; species Solanum acaule. The sequence goes on along the minus strand of JAJOOR010013946.1, from coordinate 14,375 downwards.
ATTCTTCCAACATCAATCATCATTAGATATGAACGTAATCATCACAAGTAGATACACAACACAATTCGATGGTCCTCTCACGGAACCCAATTCAATGGTCCTCTCATGGAACTCACACCCAAAATGTTAGCATACCATAACGTAGTATCCGATCTAATGTTTATGCCGGAACGTGCCAACCGATCCCATACTTATGCCAGAACATGCCAATCGATCCCATGTTTATATCGAAACGTGGAAATCGATCCCATGTTTATGTCGGAACGTGGCAATCGATCCAAGTTAGTATGTCGGAACGCAACACCCGATTCATTCAACAATCCACAATGTATATTCTCACAATCATACAACAAAAGGTGATTCATGACATACAATTATTCAATTATCCTTATTTACGATTAGGGTGATCAATAATGCAACATTCGCATACATGCATGCATTATAATAAGCAATTACGAACATATATCACACCAACATGAAATCACAATCATCACCTACCTCGAATCCAAGCTTGAATCCCCTAAAACACTTGAATCTTCCCTTTCCGGATTCTTTTCGCTTGTTCTAGGTCTACAAACAATTAATATACGCAAGGATCAATAATCAAAGGTCTAATTATTCGAATTATAACAAACCCAATAACCCTAGACCAACCCAAGATCCTAATACCCAGATTAGGGCTTTTCCACCATAATTTCCAGATCAAAACCCTCCCCCATCGATAATCACCCATGAGTTTACATTCTACGGATCAAAAAATAGATTTGGGGAGTTAAAACCTTACTTTTAGCCCCAAGAATGGTGGACAATTATCAAGAAAGCACCTGGGGTCGTCTTCTAGCTCTCAAAACCGAAACTTGCAGAATAAAACAATTTTGGGGTTTTATTTCTGACTTAAGTCACGTCTGTCCCGCTACAACAGCCCTGCTCTGGCGGCTTGCACGAAAATAGTGAGCTATTTTAATAATTCCAAGACCCCCATTCCACAACACACCCTTAACCAACGACGCTCAGAAAATACCGTTCACGTTTAGATCGATTCCGGGAGTTCTACTCACCCAAATTCAATTTCATAAAGTAGTACAGGTTCCTTAACAACTTATCTAACCACTCATATAATCAAAATCATAAGTAAGTCACCCGATTGTTATCAAATTTCCCTACACCTTAACGACTCTGATTTCATCCAAATCTTGACTAGATTGGGAAATTCTAAGTTACTACTCAAAAGTTTTCTGGCCTCAATTCTTTCCCCATTGGCTTTTCTATAATGACGGGAACAAGTTATTACAATAGATACCAATTTACCCATCACTCGTCCCCGAGTGACAAACTAGGAGAAAAGGGCTAAAGCAAGAATAGAGTAGTATCTGAATCGTCGAATAACTGGGGATACTTGTCCCACTTACTTTTTCTGTCAACTCTGGGCTGCTAGAAGCTTAGATTGGATACTTCTCACCTTACCCTGAACATCCTTCACCAAATCAACTATCAAGGTTTCACATCTTCAACCTCAAACCATCCAATTGAACACCTACACATCCTCCCATATAATGCCTCAATGAAGTCTTCTCAATACTCGAGTGATAAATATTGTTGTATGTAAACTTAACTACAACAAAGAGATTCCCAACAACCACCAAGATTGATCGTATACAAGTCTACAACATGTTATCAAGGACCTTTACACAATCATCCGGACGAATCCTTTAGCACTTAAGCATGATAAAATTCCAAGTCAATACTCGTAACAAATAGAAGTGAACCTGAACCAACCAACACACACTCATAATACCCAAATAATCATAGTTCTTATCGACATCTCATTCTCAGAACAAAATTTCCATAAGCTTAAGTTACAAACATTTGATATTTAAACATCAGATACTCATCGAGGGAAATGTCCAAGCATACAAGCCCTCTAACCATACTATCAAATGCTAGATTTAGTAATTGTAGATTACCTCTTAAGAATAGTAGAATTGGACCCAATGATCCCCACATTCAACCACACATAATCGATACATCATAACCATACGACTATTTACCTTACTCTAAACCAACACTTTAAAATGAAACCCTTTCTTAGATACTTTACAATCAACGGTAATAAACTTTACGACTTAACCCAGGGGTAAGTTATTTTCAATGCTTAATATCGGATACAGTTGATCGTTTCTCACATTACCAATTCATACCTTGACAAAAATATATCACTACGAATGTAGACTTTTAATGGAAAAATTGAATTGTAAATTCAGTTGTATAACACCATCCCCTTATTTATCAACATAAGCTTATACCTCAAAGATTTTTATGAATTCATAGATCTTCGCTTATCATGGATCACATCTCCATCGATATCACAATATCTTTTGCTAGCAATTCAATCGTACTTATTACTAAACTCAAAAACAAAAACAAGCACTTATGATCACGCTCAAGCTAATGTCTGCACAATCCTTTCTCACGTCTTTTTCAATAGTTTTTAACCAATCTGAAGGACTTGTGACATTATTACCATAATCACAACAAAATGAATGAAATCATGCATCTCTGAACCCAATTATCTACCCCTCTGAAGATACCTCTTTAGCCTTAAGAATCCAATAAAATATTCTTGCTCTCGCCTCTCTCTAAAGGTTGTACTACGTTCTACTATATTTTCTTTTATTATAACTCTAGCTCTTTAACATTCTATTTTAGTGGTATCCCACCATCTCTTAAAACTTTCCATACAACCACGTTGCTCACCAAATATTAGAATACCACAACCTTAGATACTTGCAAGTCGTAATTACTATACACAATTCGATTAACCAACAATCTTATTATATAGTTGCATTCCACCACAATCCATCACGCACTCTTACTACCATTACGCTCGGTTAGCCTGGCTATCACTACAAGTCAACCTTTTCATCGACATGACACCTCAAACTTAGGTATACCCATCAAATTCAAAGTGCTAACCCAATTTTATACACATTTACTTACTAAACTGTTCAATTTCCTTCACCCAAGTATACTCAATGAAACTTTCTTTATCCATAAGCTTGTCATTCTGGTATTAATCCACTCCCTTATGAATTAAGATAAAATCATTAGTCCTCATACTATCATCCTTCTTCTTAACAAACAAGACAGGAGCACCCTACTTAGAAACACTAGGACAGATGAACCCTTTATCAAGAAGCTCTTGGATTTGAGCCTTAAGCTCTCTTAATTCTGTTGGAGCCATACGATACGGAGGGATGGAAATGGGGCAAGTGTCAGTTTACAAGTCAATGCAGAAATCTATATCTCTATATGGAGGCATACCAGACAAATCCATAGGAAACACTTCTTTAAAACTCAGATACCACAGGAATAGACTCAATAGAGGAAGACTCAACCTCAACACCCCGAACCTGAACTAAATAAGCCAAACAATCATGCCCTACTAGTTTCCTAGCCCGAATGGAGGATATAATCTTAGCTAGCTTAGGCTTGTACACCCATCTCACTCTAACCTTTCCCTACTTGGGATCTCTAGAGTTACCGACTTAGTATTACAATTAAGCCCGATATAATAGGGGGGACAACCAAGTTATGCCTAAGATTATATCAAGTCAGTCATATCCAACATAACCAAATCAACCCAGGTCTGAAAATCCCTAAACGCAACAGGATAAACATGATATACAAGGGTGACTATGACTGACTTTTCAACTGGGTAGAAACATGGATATGGGCATCAAGTATATCACAAACCACATCAAATCTCAAGACAAGTGACCTAACACGTACGAATAAGTAGAACCCAGATCACACAAAATAATAGCCATCCGGGCACATACAAGAGTGGCGCTAGTGACCACTGCATCACATATCTCAAACTCAGTCTTTCTCGGAAAGGCATATAACTGAGCCATGTCGTCTTGACGGGCAACCTCATTGTCTGGCTGCACTACTCCTCTACCTGCATTACCATTTCCCCGGCCTCCACGGCCTCGCTGATTTCCTCTTCATATGCCCAGGTTCTCCATAATTTAACACACCTTATAACTTATATTCGATTGTTGAACACTGAATTAGATCGCGGGGGTTAGTTTGGTATGATTCAGAGTCCATAATTGTGACTAGGGGAAAACATAGGAGACATGGCTGAGATTCTTTCTTACCCTGTCCTACTCTGGCGGGAGAAATCCTGCACTGGAGGTCTCGCGTTGACGAGATTATCCCGCCCCAGTGGCTCCGACGGAAATAAAACCCCTGCCAACAATTTATGGGTTCTTCTCTTTTCTATATTTCCCAGCTATAACTAGGCATTTTGGAAAATCCCTTTAGCTAGGACAATCATTGTCTACCCCCCGGTCAACCCAACAAAGTACGCACTTTAGAATCCTTTTACGTTACTTCAACACTACAACATCCATATCCCCATGATACACCCAGACACTCACACGATTATCAGTTAGTCACAAAACACGTCCAGAATTCTTGCTTACGAACCATATCTTAATTTATATAGATGATGTGCTGCGAAATCGTGGCACATTTGATGCTTAATAACTATGAACTAATACTGGAATTAAGTGATATTTTGGGATTATTTTATGGGTTTGTTAATTGTGTAGGCATAATCTAGGTTGTACAGAAAAAGAAGCAGAACTGATGTCGACCAAGTGAAGTTCACGGCCAATGTAACGAACCGTTAACTTCATAACGGTCCGTGGTTGAGCTCGTGAAAGTGGGACAGAACTGGGCCTTGAGAAGATGAAGAGCATGAACAACCAAGTGAAGATCACGGAAGGGTATATGGGTCGTTGTTCTTACCACGGACCGTGGTACCTACCGTGAAGTTGAACCAGTATAAAAGCAGGAAAGAGTTAAAAGAAGGTTGAAGCCCAAGTGAAGACCACGGGTGACTTCACGGGCCGTGGTCCTCACTACGGACCGTGGTAGCTCTTGTGGTACATTTTCCAGTAACCTAGTTTGAAGACCCACTATGTGGAAGCTCAAAGGCAAGACCACGGAGGACTTCACGGGCCGTGGTATTCATTACGGACCGTGGTAGCTCTCGTGGTACATTTTCCAGTGACCATGTTTGAAGACCCACTCTGGGGAAGCTCCAAGGCAAGACCACAGAGGTCTTCACGGGTCGTGGTAGTGGCCTGACAAGGCCCGACAATTCTATCCTAACTTGATTAGGACTCATTTTAAACATTCTATTTTTGAATTACTTTAGGTCGTTTTTGAAATTATTATCTGGGATTTGACATTTCAGAAGAGAGGACGGCGAATTACTTTTAGTTTTGGATTTTGGGATTCAGATTATTGTGATCAGTTGGAAGTTGTTCATTTTGATCTTGAGATTATCAAGTGGTTGTTGATTTACCAGTTATTTTTGTAAGTACCTCATAACATGTTTTCCTTATCCAGTATTGATTCTTTGCGTAAAAACATGAGTGGCTAAACGTCACTACTGGGTGTGTGGGATCTATGATGACATTCTAGTTGCGATTCCGTAAAATGAGTAAAAGGCAATCTTTGTTTACAACCTGTAGTTTACAGCTTTCATTATCATCTTCGTCTATTGAGTGCACGCTTTAGACAGGCCTGTATCTGGTGTTTGTTCGAAAGGAAAAACATTAATTGGGAAAAAGCTAAACTAAGTTTACGAATTGGAGTTAAAGTAGGATTTCGAAAGAAGAGATCTTTAACACCATATCAAATTGAGCGAAGTCCAATATCGATAACACTTTACGTTCGAGAGAATTAGAGTGAATATTATCTGATTAGGCTGAGAAGCGTTAGATTTATTTAATTCGCAAAGGTTCTATAAACATTGACTTACCTGACACTTAATTTACGGGAGAGCATTATAATCAATGTCATAGTGAACACAAAGCCTAGTTTCCTTAAATTAATTGAATCAACTTACAACGAGATCTTTTATGAACTGTGTAACTAAGTTTTGATAGAATACTTTTCAATCAGACCCAAATTTACTTTTCTTGTTAATTGTTTAGGAAATAGTAACGACAATTGAGTAAATGCGACAGTGAAACTTTATCTGTAAAGAAATTCTCTGTGGGATCGACCTCAACTCTGGTTGAGTTCTGTAAATTGACAACGACCGTTTACACTCCTTATTTGGGGTGTAAGTTTGGACGTATCAATAGACATTTACACCTAATCTCATGATGACTTTATTTTCATAACAAGTTTAATGACACTCAAGCAGTTACAACTTACAGACAAATCCAAATTCTTTAATTAGTTCGTTTCATAGATGACCATTATTGATAATTTATGCCTTATACGGCCCCTAAGGCTAGATACCAATTGGAACCTTCCAGTTCCAATTAACTTGTTTGTGTCCCTTCAGCCAGGACTACGACGTCTAGTTTACTTCCTTGAGATATCAGTTGGAATTGGGAGATACCAATTGGACTCAACTCATACCACAAGCGACAATAATAGCTACTGAGCCCCACAAAACTGCTAATTTCAATCACAGAACTTGGTCGAACCCAATTCTTAACCGCCTCAATCTTTAACTAATAGTAATCAGACCTTAAATCAATCTTAGAGAAAACCGATGCACCTTGTAACTGATCAAAATGATCATTTATCCAAGGTAGTGGATATTTGTTCCTAATGGCGACCCTATTCAACTGTCCATAGTCTATACATATCCTCTCTTGCTAGTGATGGTGTTACCACTTCTGTTGCTCTCGTTCGAACCATAGAGTGAAGGAGGAAATATACCAATTTGTATCACCCAGATACCAATTGGATTCAAGTCATAGCACGGAGGAGTAGAAAGAAGTGAGTTTTCCTAAAGTCCTATAGCCTCTCGAAGAAAAGTACGGACGTCATCGTACCGTTCCGCAAGACTCTACTACACTTGTTTTGGTACAATGACATCAATGAACCTAGGTGTCTGATACCTACTTTGTAACGACCCAGACCATCGTGATTGACACCCACACTAACCCTCCGGTGGGAGAACCATAACTACTAACTAACTAACAATTTAAAGCTACGAAAGCAGGTTTAAATAACTAAATAAGGAAGTTCCCATAAACTTCAACAAAAGATCTAACAACTAAACTAAACAAATGCGAAAGAAAAACCTAGAACCTGAAAGTCATCGTACCGAAACTCTAACAAGATTCATAAGTCTAAACAAGAAAATCATCTAAAGAACTACTCTAAGTCCGAATAAGATGGACTAAACAAAAAGAGAACTCAAGGCAGCCCGAAAGAACTGCTCACTCTTGAATTCGAATCCGTGATCACTGATCTTCTAAGCGAGGTTTGTTAGTAGCCGCCGGAAGATGCCTTGTACTCAACAAAAATAAGAGCAAGTGTAGTATTAGTACACAACTGCCGTGTACTGGTAGGATCACACAGCTATCCCACTAAGTGAAACAGATGCAAGTAACCACAACATTATAAACATATAATACCGAACATATACAATATCGATTATCACATGCTCAACAATATACATTTATAATAAGTCATTCTCAATAATACACATTGCTTATCAATTTAGAGCAACATACAGTCTTCCAACATCAATCATCATTAGATTTGAACGTAATCATCACAAGTAGATACACAACACAATTCAATGGTCGCCTCACGGAACCCAATTCAATGGTCCTCTCATGGAACCCACACCCAAACTGTTAGTATATCGGAACGTGGTACCCGATCCAATGTTTATGCCAGAACGTGGCAATCGATCTCATGTTTATGCTGAAACGTGGCAATCGATCCCATGTTTATGCTGGAACGTGGTAACCGATCCCATGTTTATGCAGGAACGTGGCAACCGATCCCATGTTTATGCCGGAACGTGGTAACCGATCCCATATTTATGCCGAAACGTGGCAATTGATCCAAGTTAGTGTGTCGGAACACAACACCCGATTCATTCAACAAACCACAATGTATATTCTCACAATCATACAACAATATGTGATTCATGGCATACAATTATTCAATTATTCTCATTTACGATTAGGGTGATCAATAATGCAACATTCGCATACATGCATGCATTATAATAAGCAATTACGAACATATATCACACCAACATGAAATCACAACCATCACCTACCTCGAATCTAAGCTTGAATCCCCTAAGGCACTTGAATCTTCCCTTTTCGGATTCTTTCCGCTTGTTCTAAGTCTACAAACAATTAATATACGCAAGGATCAACAATCAAAGGTCTAATTATCCGGATTATAACAAACTCAATAACCCTAGACCAACCCAAGATCCTAATACCCAGATTAGGGCTTTTTCCACAATAATTTCCAAATCAAAACCCTCCTCCATCGATAATCACCCACGAATTTACATTCTACGGATTGAAAAATAGATTTGGGGAGTTAAAACCTTACCTTTAGCCTCAAGAATGGTGGAAAATTGACAAGAAAGCACCTGGGGTCGTCTCCTAGCTCTCAAAGTCGAAACTTGCAGAATAAAACAATTTTGGGGTTTAATTTTCGACTTAAGTCGCCTCTGGCCCGCTACAACATCCCCGCTCTGGCGGCTTGCACGGAAACAGTGAGCTATTTTAATAATTCCAAGACCTCCATTCCACAACACACCTTTAACCAACGACGCTCCAAAATACCGTTCACGCTAAGCTGGATTTCGGGAGTTCTATTCACCCGAATTCAATTCCGTAAAGTCGTACAGGTTCCTTAACGACTTATCTAACCACTCATGTAATTAAAATCATAAATAAGTCACCCGATTGTTACTAGATTTCCCTACCCTTAACAACTCTGATTTCGTCCAAATATGGACTAGGTTGGGAAATTCTAAGTTACTACTCAAAAGTTTTTTGGCCTCAATTCTTTCCCCATTGGCTTTTTTATAATGATGGAAACATGTCGTTACACCCCCGGCCTCGAGGCCAAACTAACTACAACCTCCAATGCATACAAAACTCTCCATTAACCATGAAAGGTCAAAACACATTCGGGCGATCCTAAAATCAAAGAAAACCAGTCGATAGGAACAGAATCAAGACAGTGACGCAACAATAACATGAGCAAAAATTAAATAGAGATACACAAAGCACTGTTAATAAGAGATTCAATCTAAGAGAAGACATAAATAAGAACTACAAATCAGGATTCAAAGAAAACATCTAAGCACACGAGCAAGAAATAAAGAAGAATTGAAAAGAGATAGATTACCTTTCTCGGACGATAGGATTCCACCACCACCACGATCTTGGCTTTGTAAGAAGAAAATCGACACGAAAACTTCAAATGAGAATAGGGCTTCTGGTTCCCAAGAAAGCTTTGGATTTCTTCAGTAAAAATACCCTTTTTTGGATATGAACATTGTGTGTTTTAGGGCCGTTTTTTGGGTCCCCCAAAAATCTGCCGCCTCAACAGTGAAGTCGAGGGTATTAATAGGGGAGAACTTAGGGAATAAATGGGGGGAATCAAGTGAGGTTAGGATAAGAATTCCAATTCTCATATAAACAAACAGGTAAACATCAATCTTCTAGCTAAAAGAGATAGAAAGGCTAAATACTTGAAAAAAAATATTTTAAACATACAGGAAGCTAAATCGATTACAGATTAAAATTAATCATTCTACCTAAGATTTCAAGCATAAAGGCTTAAAGATCAAGAACAATGAATACACATAGAAATATCGAGAAAAAAGAATTGAATATCGAACAGACAAAGAAAAATCTAGAAAAAAAACTGCTAATACAGAAATTCAACGTATAGCAAACTAAAAATTGAAAGAATATTACCTTTTTAGGATCAGCTTTCTGGGACGACGAATCGAAGATGACAAACCCTCCACCACGAGCAACTCAAACAGAAAGATACCCCAAAACAGACTAGATCAAATGGTTGATATTTATAGACAACAAATAAAGCATCATACGTGTGGGAGATTTCAAATTTCAAACCCAAATAGCCGTTGCAGAGACAATTCAATTTCTGAAAGGACCATTGGGATAGGAGAGAATGGAGACCGGAGAGTGACGAAGGGAAGGGAGAGGAGCGTGGGGTTTGAGTGATTCCGGGCTCAATTTTTGGGCTGATCCAATTAGAAGCAAATATTAGTCCAATAAATAAACTAATTGGACCGGTTCTTTGAAAAATTCTCGTCCATAATTTGAATTCGTTGAATATGATATGAGATGAATTGAAATTAATTAGGCAAGCTTCTTGGTCCGATAAAAGTAAAATAATTAGCTTATTTATTTAAAATAATGATTTATTGCATATTTACTAAAGTTCAATTAGGTTTTTTAAAAATGAAAGACGTTACATAAGTTAAAATACTTATTTTTAGACGATTTTCTAAATATTTATACAAATAAAAGTCATATATATATATATATATTTAATTTCTTCTGAAAAATAACAAAATCATTGAACAACAACAATAACATACCCAGTGAAATCCCACAAGTGCGTCACTTGAAATTAGTTTAAAATATATTTTTTTTAAATATATTTTTCAAAGATAATTATTTCAAATTATTTACATTAGAGTCTTTTTGGCATTGCTGCTAGAAATTGCTTATTTTCATAAGCACTTTATTTAAAAATAGCTTTTCAAAAAAATGCTTTTGAAAAAAAAACAATTTGTATTTGGCTAATTCATTTGAAAAGTATTTTTTATAAGCAAATTGTGTTTGACTAATCTATCTTAAAAGAGAAAAAGGTCTGAAATATATCTGAATTTTGACCGAAATTGTTGTAACAATTCCAAACTTTGGGCAGGACCTATTACCCCCCCCCCCCTCACGTACTATTAAATAGTAGTGTATTTTTAAAATATATAAGTGTCCAGAATGGCAAGTTACCATTTATGCAATATTTATAGTGTACACGTGGAGACATATATATCTTTAAAATACACTATTAAATAGTCTAGGAGGTAATAGGTCATGCCCAAAGTTTGGGATTGTTACAACAATTTTGGTCAAAGTTTGGATATATTTTGAACCTTTTTCCCTTATCAAAAGTGCTTATGAGAGTCAAATTACGATAAAATGGCAAGTATTAATGTACGTTAAATATTAAGATTATTTTATAAAGAGAAACTAGTTTAAACATCTATTACAAAAAAAAAAAATTATTTTTATTAAATTAAATATTCATATTTCAAATTTTGAATCAAGATTATACATTTTTTTTCGAGGGTTGAAATCTTTAATTGGTTTTTTTTCTTCTTTCTAATATTGCAAATTGTTGTTACTTTTTCCATGGGCTAATACACGAAAAACTAAAAATATCAAATCAAATATATGTATGTAATTTATCGGTTCGGTTGTTTTTTCGGTTTTTTTTAACAAAACCATAATCATACCAAATACTTTCGATTTTTACAATATAAAACCAAACCAAACAAAACTCAAATAAACTCAATTTAATTAATTGATTTGATTTGATTTGAATCTATTTTTATCCAAACTATAAACTTCTCTACTCATAACCTTGTTTTTTGAAGAATTAGACAGTGTTTTTTACCCCTAAATCGTGGCTTGAAGAATTGCTTTTGTTTTGAGAGTTTTTACTCTATAAAGGCAAGCTTAGGTAATTAAACTTCATATCAATAGTTTGAAGTTTGAACAGTTCCAAGTTAATTTTAAAATAGGAAAAATCACCCCACACATTTATTTAAGGGTTAATATTATAACTTTTAGATCTACTTTTTTTATATTACTACTTATAACATTTTAATTACAAGTATTAACAAATTAGTTTTAATTTATAAATTAATTAATTATATATTATTAACTAATATATATTATATAATGTTATATAATTAATAGGTGAGAGAAATAATATTAATGAGAGAGAATCAATTTGTAATTATCTATTACACCTTTTAAGGGATTTTTTAACTTATCACATGTCAACCCACACCCGACCCTCACGTTACTCTCAAAATATCTTTTTCATAAATATAGTAATTTATAATTGACAAGATAAATCGTTCCCTTGATATTCTCATAATTAGTTAATTTTTATTTTGATTATTTTATTATTCCCAAGATAAATATTGATTACTATTCAAATACTTTTTATTTAATAATGACTATTGGGGCCTTTAATTTTTTTTTTTTAAAAAATAAATTTATCACCGAACATGTAATTTTCTCTCTCTTTAATCTATCTTTTTGCTTTTCTTGATGTTTTTTTTTAATTTTAAATTTTGATATTGTTTTTTATTTTTTAATCTTATTTTTTTAGAATTAAGAATTCTATACTTTGAAATTTTGATTTTGTTTTATATTTTAATTAATCTGAAACTTGATTTTTTGAGAAAAAAAATCGTTTTACTGAAATTTTAAACTTGTTTTTGGTGTGTTTTTCTATATCTAAAATACTATTTTGTGGGTGAAATAAGTATATTTAAATTCTAAAATTTGTTGATATATATAGATAATATGAGATCATAAAATCTAAAATAAGGAGTTCCTAAGTTTTAGCCTAAATATGATAAAAAAAATTACACTTAAATACGGAATATAAATTGAAGAGAGAGGAAAATATAGAACTTGTATTAATTATTGCAGTTTAGACTTTTAATTACATGTTTTGATTTTTGGGTGATGTATATTTCTTTTGCTACAATTTCTGACAACAATATATAATATGCATTGTTTTACGGTCAGATATATTCTTCCCAGATTTATACCCGTTGGATATCAATTTCATACATTTTTATTTTTTGTCTTTGTTCTAAAATTTCAAGTTGGATACCAAGTTTATATAAATTGAATACAACATTAACTTGTTTTAGATTGTCTAATTTGATTGAAATATCAGTTACATTTTGTTTTTTTTCTTCATTTTCAAGTGGGATGTATGTTGGATACCAATTGAATACAACATTAACTTGTTTAGGTTGTCTAATTTGGTTGAAATCTCAACTACATGTTGATTTTTCAATTATTCAATGGAATATCAATTCAATACTAAATTTATACAAATTGGATACAATATTAACTAGTTTTACGTTGGCTATTTCAGTTGAAATCTCAATTATATGTTTTTTTTTTCAATTTTACCACTGGGACGTCAGTTGGATACCAAATGTATACCAATTTCATACTAAGATTTGACTTAATTTTTCCAGTCGATATCAATCGCATACCAACATTACCTATTTTTTAGTATACATTTGAAAAACACTGAATACACAAATGATTAACTAGCACACATAATAAATATTCTGAAATTATAATTCATTAACTCAAAATAAAAATAAATTATGTCTTTTTTCAGAAGGGTAATTTGAACATGTCTTCCTGTTATGTTCCTCCCGACGACATGTACTGCACGTAATCTTAAACCTCTTGAATTTCACATTAGCAAACCATTTACAATGTTCAAGTTGTGGTCTCCCTACAATTCATTTTGAACCAGACGACAATAATTTATGCTTCGATACTTTTTGAATTGCATATTTTTCTGTTTCATCATAAATTATTGTGTCAGTATTACATCATACAAAAATAAAAATAACTTTTATACATATGTTATATCAGTATACAAATTTCATACCAGTTTTATGCATACAAAAGTAAAAATACATATGTTATTTTAAAACAATTTCATGTGTTATTCCAGACTACAAAAGTAAAAACACATATGTTATATCAGTATGCAAATTTCATACAATTCTTATTCACACATTTCTTACCTATTTCATGCCAAAAGTTATCAATTATTCATACCAGGATCATGCCACTAGAATACCAAAATGATTTCAACTTAGAAATATTAATTGTCATTTTTTTAATAAACAGTATACCAAATTCATTACATTATTATTCTCAAAATTTATTACAATATAATGCCAAAAAAATAATCCAATCAAACCAGAAATCCTACCAAAAAACATTATCGATTGTCATACATGCCTAGTAGTATTAGTATACAAATTCCAAAGAAAAAATTATCTATTTTTTAACCAGAAATATACCAAAAAATAAAAAATGGGTCAGACAAATAATGAATAAATTCAATGTACATGCCTAGTAGTATTAGTATACAAATTCCAAAGAAAAAATTATCTATTTTTTAACCAGAAATATACCAAAAAATAAAAAATGGGTCAGACAAATAATGAATAAATTCAATGTACATGCCTAGTAGTATTAGTATACAAATTCCAAAGAAAAAATTATCTATTTTTTAACCAGAAATATACCAAAAAATAAAAAATGGGTCAGACAAATAATGAATAAATTCAATGTACATGCCTAGTAGTATTAGTATACAAATTCCAAAGAAAAAATTATCTATTTTTTAACCAGAAATATACCAAAAAATAAAAAATGGGTCAGACAAATAATGAATAAATTCAATGT
>JAJOOR010013943.1:0-10015 GCA_036250505.1 Solanum acaule | reverse complement strand
CTTTAACACTTAAAGAAAGTAATATTGGTGTTCAACTTATATTTAGGCATATTCCAAAAGATATGAACATTCTTCCGAACAAAGAATGAAATCTTAAAAGTGTATGAATACTAAGACGAAATCATAACAGGACACATAAAAGTTAAAGAAAAAGAAAGCAACAAAACGAGATAAAAGTGGGATTCTCACCTCTTCCTGGGCAGCACACTGAGACGATCAAGACTTAAGCTGACTTCCACCGCCACAGACTCGACTTGAGAAGCAGAGAATCAACACCGAAAACACAAAAGAAAAGTAAACCTCAAATTCCCTGTAACCCAATGACCTAAAATGTCTTTGTATATTTCACTCTATCAAATGAGGTAGTTTTAGTGTAAGAACAGGAAATGAATGACCAAGAAACAGATTTGCTACATCAGAGCACGAAGAAGCATAAGGAAGAAGAAAATACGCCAGCAACAACTCATAAAGTAAGTTTTCTAGAAACTCTTAAGGCATCCATAAATGAAAACGATATAAACTACGTTACACAAGGCCTAGACAATATCAACTTCCAAGACGAGCAAGAAAATCCCCACAACCACCCAAACTTCATTCCAATATCATCAAGCGACAAACTCAGGTTATACTCCCCCTGGAAGTACTCTCCAATTGTCAAACTGATTGGAAAAAGAATCGGCTATATCTACTTTCAAAATCGCCTCCAAGCTCTTTGGCAACTCTTTGAAAAAATAAGCCTCATAGACCTTAGTGAAGACTTCTATTTCATAAAACTAGCAAAACCAGAAAACTATGACAAAATACTTCATCAAGGTCCATGGTTCCTCGGCTCGCAATTTATCTCGATTAGGAAATGGGAACCAAAATTCAATCCCTCGATGGCTCAAATAAACTTCTCAACAGTTTGGATAAGACTGTCGGAACTCCCTACAGAATTTTACGACCTTAACATCCTCCAACAAATAGGCAACCAAATACTAAAAATAGACACAGTCACTATGAATACCACTAGAAGACGATACGCGAGGCTCTGTATCCTAGCTCCCCTATCCAGAACTCTTCCAAGAGATATCCTAATAGGTACCCATCTGCAAAAAATCCAATATGAACCTTCCACACCTCTATGCACTATATGCGGAAGACTTGGCCACCTAGTACATTCATGCCCAAATAAGCCAAACAATATACCTTCTACATCCAAAAATCTTAACCGAACAGAACCATCCCCTGGTAAGACCACTCCTGAATTAAACGAAAATGCAGGATGGCAAACTGTAGTTTACCCAAAAAAGAAAAGAGCAAACATTCAAAAGACTGCATACAAGGAAAACAATGTTCAACTCAACATCAGCACTTTTAATTCCATCATAAATGACCAAAAAACAAAAAGCAACTCCTTTGATTCTGTAGGTCCATTAGAGCAGCAGGATCAAGACAAAAACAACCAACGAAAAACCAAAAATGACCCCCAAAATCCAACCCCAAATTCTGAAGTGAAAAAAATTGCCACGTCAATAGCAAAAGAAAGTCCCGGCCATGTAAAAAACTTAGTATCCATGTTTTCTTTTAAGGCTTCTAAAGCCACAAACGTGGAAAAATGCAGCCTCACCACATCCAAAAAAACTGGAATACCGATACAAGATTACTTCCCCACCATACCCTGCCAACTACCAAATCCACTCAACCTTAACAAAATTTCAGAAAAAGATTGCCAACAAAATCCCACAATTCAAGGAACTACTAGTACAATTCAACCACAAATACTCCAAGCCATTAAAACAAAACCAAATTACCCAAATTCCCCTGGATTTTGAATCAAATGCCCCCCAAAATACCAACTATAATACTAGTAATACAACTAAAAACCAACTATTTTCTAACCACAACTCCCGGTCAAAATTATCTCCAACGGTAAAAAATGACACACGAATTCAAGTTGGAGAAAAAGTACAAACAAATCCCATAGTACAACCTAATATAGATTTCAATAATCCAATGCCCCAAAAAGAAACCTTTAAAACCCAATCACTATCAGCCCAAACACTTACAGATTTCACAAAATCTACTAGCAAAGATGTCACAATTCAACAATCACCCTTACCATCACCTCAGACATAGTGTACTCCAAAGGCACAATCAAAGGTTCACCACAGGCAACACCTCCCACCCTGAGAAACGACTTCAATCACCAACCAAATCCTCTCCCGAACTTCCAACCCTTGTACCAACCACCCCCTCCACACGACAACTTCCAACCTCCAACCTCCAGAAATGCCAGCTTATATTTCTCGAAATCCAGCTTTCCAGTACCTTACGAATCCTCTAACGCCATTCGATCACAATTACTCGACTCTGAATGCTCACTTACTAGCAACCTTCCCACGCTCAGTTCAAACATCGCCTTATGCGACGTGGGAGGGTATGCTCGACCTCCCCCTGAACGAAAACAACCCCACCCCACTGCCAACTCTAATAGAGGAGAGGTTGACAAACAGTCTAATAAGACTAGCCTCGACTCAGCTAGAACTAACACAGGAGCTGACTACGCTAGAGTTCTACCACCTACTCCACTTTCCCTCCCCACTGTCCAACCTGAATACCCAACATCTCTATCTTATACACCAGTTGAACACATGTAATCCCCAAACCATCTAGACGAGGAATTCATGGACAGCGAGGAGGACGCGAATATGGTGGACCAAGTAGTCCCAGAAATACCAATGAGTCAACCATCACCCACTATACACCAACATCAACCACCACCACAGAGAGAAAAGGAACCAAACACCCTAGAACCCCTAGCTCAAACTCTCTATATGAGGAGTCCACTGACACTAGACATGTTACTAAATATCAAAAAGAAAGTCTTAATCAATGTCCCACAGGAGGTGACCAAAGCAGACCTAACAAACTTTGGAAATGGAGAATACAGAAGAAATGCAAGCAACTGTGAGCCTGGAAATGGCTCTAACGCCAGGAGGGAGCTCCAACTCGCCAGAATCACCATTAATGAAGATTTTTCTTTGGAATTGTAGAGGAGCAAATAATGCTAAATTTATGAATAACATACGTGCTCTCATAGATAGCCACAATCCAACTATATTGGCCCTTACTGAAACTAGGATGGAGGATCATGACAAGATACTGCAAGCACTAGACTACACAGATGTTAAACAAGTCCCAGCTTTTGGCTATTCTGGAGGGATTGCACTACTCTGGAGGAACTCGAAAATCAATGTGGAGCCATTCATGATAACAGAACAAGAAATACATGTCACTATTAAGGTTAGTTCAAGCTTCCCAAAGTTTTTCTTTTCCGTAATATATGCCAAGAATACCTATGGACTAAGGAAAATACTATGGGAAAATTTGAAAAATATTACTGCTAGAATAAAAGGGCCGTGGTTAGTTTGTGGAGACTTTAATGAAGTCATTAATGCTTCAGAAAAACTAGGAGGTAGACCCATAAATAACACAAAGTGCGCTAAATTCATTAGTTGCCTAGACGATATGGATATGATTGACTTGGGGTTCACGGGCCAAAAATACACATGGTCAAATAAATATAGAAATAACAATACTCTTATAATGGAACGAATTGATCGTTTTCTTAGTAATCATTCCTGGCTAAATCTTTTCCCTGACTCACATGTTCATCACCTTCCCCGTACTCACTCCGACCATTGTCCTGTTCTTCTTAACTGTCAAAGAAGCTCCCATAACTCAGGGAAAATCTTTAGATTTGAGTCCATGTGGATTAGGCATCCCGACTTTCCAAACATTGTAAAAGAGAATTGGAAAGACATTAATAACTATAACAGTGCTCTGGAAAATTTTCTACGCAACATTAAAATATGGAATAAGGAAACTTTCGACAATATTTTCAAACAAAAAAAGAGTATCCTTAACAAAATACATGGACTACAGAAAATAGATGAAGCTTGTAAAAATTCCTTTCACTGGAATCTGGAAAACAAACTCATAAATGATTTTAACGAAGTTCTAAAAAGAGAAGAGGATTTTTGGAAAATAAAGTTTAGAGTCCTATGGTTAAACGAGGGAGATGCAAATACTAAATTCTTTCACACCACCACTACCAATAGAAGACGAAGAAATAGAATCCTAGGACTAAACGACTCTGTAGGAAACTGGACTTTTGAGCCTAACTCCATTCTCAATATCATTAACCAGCACTTCCAAAACATCTACTCAACTGAACTAAATAAAAGTGAATTACATAACCCTGTCGTATGTGGTAATGCCCTCAATCTGGAGGACATTGTCAACATAGGTAGGCCATTAGAAAAAGAAGAAATCAAAAACGCTATCTTCTCTTTCAAACCCCTAAAATCTCCGGGACCTGATGGGCTTCATCCATTGTTTTTCCAAAAGTATTGGAGTGATACAGAGGATGCAGTAATAAATTCTTGATGAAAGCTTTTAGTACTCGCACTATTCCAACGGAAATTAATAAAAATTTTATATGCTTAATTCCAAAAATAAAGAATCCTGAACAGATCACCCATTATAGACCCATTAGTCTTTGTAACACAATTTATAAAACCATTACAAAAATAATAGTAAATAGAATCAGGCCTTACCTAGACAACATCATTAGTCCTCAACAACGTAGCTTCATCCCTGGTAGACGAGCCGTAGACAAAGCCATCATTGTTCAAGAAGCAATCCACTCTTTTCAAAAAGCAAAAGGGAAATTTGGTAAAATGCTTCTAAAAATTGATCTAGAGAAAGCTTTCGATAGATTAGAATGGTCGTTTATCAAGCAATCCTTCACAATCCTAAATTTTCCAAGAAATATAACTGATTTCATCATGTCTTGTGTATCGACCTCATCTATCTCTATACTTGTTAATGGGAGACCTACGAATTACTTCCTCCCTACTAGAGGCATTAGGCAAGGAGACCCCTTATCACCTTACATATTCATTATATGCATGGAATCTCTATCTAGACTTATAAACTATGCCATCGAAGAACACCAGCCAGTTAAAATCAGTAGAATAGGTACCCTTATCTCCCATCTTCTATTTGCAGATGACATTATCCTCTTAGCCAAAGCAGATGCTAAAAATGCTACTACCATTATCCACATTTTCAATACTCTTTCGAATCAATCTGGCCAAAACATAAACTTTAACAAGTCATCTATTATCTTCTCTGCAAATGTTAACCAAGAAGAAAGAAACAATCTATCATCTGCTCTAAATATCAGTCAGAAAGATAAAGTAGGAAAATGCCTTGGACTCCCCATCACTAACCATCATCCTAAGAGTTCTGACTACCAATACATCATAGACCATATGAATAATAAGCTTCGTGGCTGGAAATCCCGACTACTAACACTAGCAGGAAGAACTACTCTAGTAAAATCAGTATTAACATCCATTCCTACATATGCAATGCAATGCAATCTTCTACCCCAATCAACTCGCAAACACATAGATCGAATACAAAGGAACTTCCTTTGGGGATCCACACCGGATAAAAGAAAGCTCCATCTGGCAAATTGGGAACTAGTAACAACCCCTATAATCTACGGAGGACTGGGTTTACAAAAAACAGGTGGAAAATTTTTTGCCCTCTTAGCAAGCTTAAATTGGCGATTCCAAAAAAATAGAAATCACCTATGGGTTAAAGTTCTCACCAATAAATACCAAAATAAAAGTCAAATGCACAATATGAAATGTTATCCCTATGATTCCTACATTTGGAAAAACCTTGTAAGAGTCTTTCCGCTATTCTACAAAGGCATCTCCTGGAACGTTGGGAATGGAAACAATATTCAAATCTGGGAAGATGATTGGATAGAAGCTACATGTTCACTTCGTCTGACAATACAAGGCCCAATAAATAGAAACGAATCAAATCTGTTACTAAATGAGCTCCTCACAGATAACAACTGGAACTATTCATGCCTATCCTTTGTCATTCCTAGCAAAGTTAAACAATCTATAGAAAACACCTATATCCAAACTCACTCACATAAAATAGACACATTCTTTTGGAACAATAGTAACGTCGGTCTCTTTAACACTAAAAGCGCCTACGCTATGTATCTCCAAACCATTTTCGAACCTACTCATAATACAAATTACAAAAATATTTGGATTTGGAAGACAAATACTATTAACAAGATAAAATTCTTTCCATGGCTTCTTCTCTCATATAAACTACCAACTTTGAGTGCCTTATACAATATAAATATTACTAGCTCTAAAAACCTCCCCTCTTGTCCTAACATAGAAGAAAACATTGAGCATATTTTTTTTGACTGCCCGGATGCTAAATATATATGGGGGAAATATAATATCCCCATTAACTCCAAGGACATTCAAGCTAGCATTAAACAACTGTGCACCTCAACGTCTTACGTTAACACCAACAATCACCATTTGGTGCCCACCGCTATTCTAGCTCTAATAATTCTTTGGAATATTTGGAAAAATAGAAATAGCAAAGTTTTTTAAGAAATGAATATTAGTAGAGCTCCTAGCACAACATATAATATCTCTTTTCAAGCCACTGAATGTTACCACATTGCTCAAACAACTACAAAAAAGTTACCTAGACATATGGTTCCCATATTTTGGCATAAACCCCCTGAAGGTAATTTTAAATTGAACATTGATGGTTCCTTTGAATCTCAAACCACAAATGGCGGAACTGGAGGAGTCATTAGGAATCAACTAGGCACATGGATTGTGGGTTTTGCTTGCAAAATCAAAGCACGAAATGCCCTTCATGCAGAAGTCCTGGCATTGCTACATGGACTGAATATAGCAAAAAATAATATCATTAAACATCTGCTAGTGGAAACTGATTCTCAGGTCGCTGCTACTACAATGGGAAGGATCATCCCTGAAGCTCATTCTGAGGGAGGCTAATGCAGTAGCAGACTTGCTAGCTAAATACGGAAGGACAACGAAGGATCCACACATGATCTACAATCAACCTTATATTTTTGCAACATCTCCTTCTCTTGTAACAAATGCTCTCGAAAGAGATGTGAATGAAACTATATCCCATAGACTAGTTCCACTTTTGTATGGACAAACCTTCTTATTAAATAAAAAATCCTTCCGTTCTTAAGCAAAAAAAAAAAAAAAAAAAGTTGATTGGAGCAAAACTCTTACACCCTGTTTGGATCATTGTTATCCATGATTTCATAATGTATTGTATTGTATTGTACTCTATTGTACTGTATTGTGTATATAATGTTTGGCTAGACTGTATTGTTTGTTGTTTAATAACATTTTTATTGTTTGGTTTGACTGTATCGTATTGTATTGTAATTTATAAATTTACTAAAATATCCTTAATTATTCTAGGGTTGTAAGTTTGACTAGAATTAAATAATATAAGGTAAAGAGTAAAATAGTATATGAAATATTATGTAAAGATATAATTGGAAAAAGAAATCAAGTAACAATGGAAACACACTAAATTGGTTGTTCCATAAAATTAGGGTTTTCATTGTTACGTAACAACGGAATTTAATAATACAATACAATACATTTTAAGTAACAATCAAAACAAACATTGTAGGTATAGTAACGATACAATACAATACAATGGGTAACAATGATCCAAACAGAGTGTTGGAGTCCAAATGCAACCAACTGAAATGTTTAAACAAGATAGAAATAACACAACACCCAAGAAGTCGTGAGAGGCACACCAGCGCACTAAATGTTGTTTGGTCATTGGTCCGATAGTAAGAACTTCTGAATCTGTAATGTAAAAGGCGAGGCATAAGTCCACAGACCTGCAATTACATACCTCTATAACTCTTGGAATAAGGTTTGGCAAATTAAATAAATACATGCTAAGCAACTTCATGAATACTGATAATAGATGCTAGTATATCTTGAATGTGTAAATAAGTTGACGGTTGAAACTCTGTCTGTTTTGATCAAACATCTGAATTTGTTTTCAATACATACTAAGTTTGAATACTCCAATTGAGACTTTAAAACTACACACACACATTTATACAAGTATATATACATTTATCTAACTTGTGGGAGGATCACATCTATCAAAATTTGAAACAATGTGCACTGTGAACTCTATAAGACCAGTCCAACCCAAACTCTGATCTGCTAGGTCTCTGTGCGTTTCGTGTGTGCTTCACGAAGGTATGACACCATTGTTGTCAACTAAGAGCTCTAACAAAATCTGAATTTGCCTACTATTATGATTAGCATAATTTAATTACCATCCCAATGTGTATAATATTCTGCGATAATGCCCCACAAAAGAAAGTGAATGTCAATTTAGATCTCTCAAAACTTACTCACAAAAGAAAAGGTATTTTCCTAGTCATAGTCAACATATGCAGAATGCATAATATAGCTAAAAACACATCTAGAACATATTTCGAATAGCTTTACTTGAAACAACATATGTAATTCTGTAACATCTGATGATTTTGAGACGTGGTTTTAGCAAGTAATGTAAGAAACATATTATGCATTATATCATAACCAAAATATTGATCTAAGCATTGCATTAAAGCTAAACCTCTACAATACAAGCAGTACTATACACATGCAAGGTTGTAATGCAACAACATACCAAGTGAAATCCCAGAAGTGGGGGTCTAGGGAGGTTAGATTGTACGCAGACCTTACCACTACCTCGTGGAGGTAGAGAGATTGTTTCCGCAAATGTGATAAAATGTGAAGCATGAAACATTTTTAAAATGTGATTAAAAAAAACACGCATAATTTAATAGAAATCATGCTAGATATGAAAATACACCTTTACAGATAGGTATCTACTCAACTCCATTTGTCAAACTTGCTAAAAATTTGGACAACTCAGTGACTCCTAGTGATATCTTAACTAACCTAAAGGAAATAGTATGTTGATTGTTTTAATTAATCAGCATGATCCCTAATGGCACTTTCTTCATTAAAACAACTAAATAGATTGCTGAAAGCTTAATAAGGTAACTGTAGTATACAATACTATATCTAACAAGACAAGTGTTTTAGCTCTTTTACCACCATATCTCCTAGTATGTTGAAGAATTTGTACCTGTACCATTTCTGCTTCAATCAGAACTATTCTCCTTTTATGTTTAATTAGACTCTATCATAGGATATTGGAAGGGTGATGTTTTGGTTATGATATAATGCATAATGACTGAGTTGTTTATGCTGTTTTTAAGATGGCATAATTGTCTGACAAATTGAGGTAAAGTACAATGATTCCAATGTACAAGAACAAGGGTGGTATCCAAAACTATAACAATTATAGGGGTATCAATTTGCTAAGCCACACTATGAAGGTTTGGGAGAGAGTGGTAGAGATGCGGGCGAGGAGACGGGTGTCCATTTCCAAGAATCAATTTAGATTCATGCCGGAGTGATAGAGTACTGAAGGCCTCCATCTTGTGCGGAGACTTGTGGAGAAATTTAGGGAAAGGAAGAGGGACTTACATATGGTGTTCATTAACGTTGAAAAGGCCTATGACAAAGTGTCGAGGGATGTCCTATGGAGGTGTTTGGATGCTAGAGGTGTCCCAATGGTTTATATTAGAGAGATAAAGGACATGTATGACAAAGCCAAGACTCGGGTTAGAACGGCGAGAAAAGACTTGGAGCACTTCCCAGTTGAGATGGTCTTCATCAGGGATCAATTCTTAGCCCTTTCCTATTTGTCTTGGTGATGGATGAGTTGACGCAGTTCATTCAGGAGAAGTTTCGATGGTGTATGTTATTTGCAGATGACATAATACTAATTGATGAGACTCGAGACAAAGTTAGTGCTAGGTTGGAGGTTTGGAGACAAATTCTGGAGTCCAAATGGATCAGGTTTAAGTATGACCAAAATCGAGTATTTAGAGTGCAAATTTAGTGTTGCGTTAGATAAAGCGGACGTGGAAGTAAGTCTTGCCACATAGTGTGTTTTAAGTATCTTTGGTCCATAATCCATGGTAGTGGGGACACTAACGATGATGTGTGTTGGGGGGGGGGGGGGGGGGGGG
>JAJOOR010013942.1:0-20310 GCA_036250505.1 Solanum acaule | reverse complement strand
CAACGTCATCCAGATCTCCGGCAGCAACAATGGCGCACCACAACAAAACGACGTCGTTGATTACTCAACAAGTTCCTCTAGTCATAACACTCAATTGCATCGAAGACACAACGTTAGAACAAGAATGTCTCTCCGGCATCGCAGTAATCGAACACGTCCCACTCAGCCGCTTAGCCGAAGCCCGGATCGAGTCAGCTACAGCCGTACTTCTTCACTCACTTGCGTTCCTTCCACGCGCGGCACAACGCCGGCTCCGTTCATGGCAGCTTATTCTCTGTCTCGGCTCCTCCGACCGCGCTGTCGACTCAGCTCTCGCTTCTGACCTTGGACTTTCTCGGCTTGTTCATGTAGATGTTAACCGCGCTGAAGAGGTTGCGGATACTGTTATGGCTCTTATCCTTGGTTTGCTTCGCCGTACTCATCTTCTCTCTCGCCATACGTTATCGGCTTCCGGCTGGCTTGGCTCCGTTCAGCCCCTGTGCCGTGGAATGCGCCGCTGTCGCGGCCTTGTACTGGGAATTGTTGGTAGATCTGCGTCTGCAAGGTCTTTGGCTACCCGGAGTTTAGCATTCAACATGAGCGTGCTTTATTTTGATGTTGAGGTAGTTATATTGATGAATTTCGGTTAAAAATGTAAACTTTTCTGACTAGATTTCACACTTCAACTGAAATATATCAATCAATCAACATGATCCTGCTATATTATGATGTTGAGGCAGTGAAATTGATGTATTTCGGTTTAAAATGCTGACCTTATGACTAGATTTCACAGCTTAACTGAAATATATCAACCAATCAACATGATCCTGCTATATTTTGATGTTGAGGTAGGAAAGTTGATGTGTTTCGGTTGAAGATTTCAAGCTCTATGAGTAGATATTTCATTGCTTAACTGAAATATATCACGTAAAACTACTAAAAGTTCACTTTGGGTGTCCCTGTATAAATTACACAGTGAAGGGAAATATCAATGCATAGTGAAGGATTGCTGAGATAAGTATTAGTGTTTCATATCAATGCGTGCTAACAAAGTTTTTATTTCTTAAATGTTTACAGGGAAATGGAAAAATGAGCAGACACTCTATTAGATTCCCACCTGCTGCCAGGAGAATGGATACCCTTAATGACTTACTCGCTGCAAGTGACCTGATATCATTACATTGTGCTCTAACAAACGAAACAGTTCAAATTATTAATGCAGATTGCTTGCAGCACGTAAAACCTGGTAATTTTTTCTGTGGATATGTATCTGTAGTAGTTTCCTGTTGCCTCAATCCCACATTTCCCCTCTCAAAGGGGTGACTTGTTGATCATTTCATGCAGGGGCGTTTCTTGTTAACACCGGTAGTTGCCAACTGTTAGATGATTGTGCTGTGAAACAACTTCTAATAGAGGGAAGCATTGCTGGCTGTGCTTTGGATGGTGCTGAAGGGCCACAATGGATGGAAGCATGGGTATGATGAATAGTCTTAGGGTATGATTGAATGTTAGGAATATATTTGGTTAAGTAGCTCTTTTGTTGAATTTCTGTCATTAATGGCATGATTGCTAGTAAATAATGGTGAGACTGAATTTTCCGTCCGATGTTTCTTCAAAATGTCTTTCTTTTGTGCAAGAGAGAGTGAGAGGCCAATTAATAGCTGAAGCTCTTCTACAAATGGTTTGCCCAGGTGAAATTCATAAACCTGTGAGGGATGTGTACTCATTTAGGAAATTATTGAGAAAGTTGGTTATTGCCTTACTGTGAAAGCTTGCTTGTTTGATAGATATTGTCCTGCAGTTTTGAGATTGAAAATTGGGTTGCACATATTGAACTGAATTAATTTTGAAGCACTTAGAATGAACTCTATTCCAAGGTGTTATAGCCCTAAGTCCATGCATGCTAGTGATTCTTATCCTTAACTTTTAGACCGAACTCCACCTGGTGTATATATTCACTTAGGAACCAAAACATGTATGGGTGTAGTCTAGCAGGCATCCTTAATCTCCTGCCTCGTCAAGGTGTATGCCTTCTCGAACACTTGTTTTGGTGAGAGATTAATGGATAGAGAAGTGTTTCAGGATGCTGTTGAAATGCTTAGTTGTTCTGAAATTTTTCTTTTTGATGACAAGGGAAACCCGCAACCGCTACCTTTTGGGTGCGCACAGGGTAAAACCCCCGCTCCTATGCAATAGCTCGCAAACCACATAGGAGAGGTAACCCGCACTAGGCAAGCCCAGTGCAACGAGCTTTTTGTTATTTGTTCTGAACTTTTTGTTACTCCTTTATCTTGTTATGCTCCATAAATAAAGTTGGGGAAGAGATCTGGCATTTCATCTTCTCTTATGGATGATGCCAAGGTTATGATCCAAGTCCAACAACTTGAATGTTGTTGTTTTCAATTTTCTTTTCTTCTTTTGTTATTTCTTCTACTTCTGCAGTATTTTATATTGTTGCATTTGAAGGCCTTTAAAGTGATTCATTATAAAAATAAAAAAGGCCTTTAAAGTAATTAGGGTTGTGACTTGTGCCTCATTGTGACATTTTTGCAATGCCTGCTCTACTTTCTAGAAATCTACATGTCCAACAATAACAACATACCCCGTGTAATCCCACAAGCGATCTACTTGTCCATGAGTAAAAAAAACTAAGGGAAAAGGCTCAAATATGCCATTGAACTTTCAGAAAAGGCTCATTTATGCCATCCGTTAAAAGTTTGGCTCATCTATGCCATTACCGTTTAAGAAAAGGCTCATTCATGCCATTATTTTTTAACAGTGGTTTTGCAAAACCATTTTTTACACGTGGCCAAATTGAATTAAAAAAAAAATAATGACGTGGCCGAATAATAATTCAATTTTTATTCAGAATTTTGATTTTTTTTTTTATAAAAACAATAATGACGTGGCCGAATTATAATTGGCCACGTGTAAAAAATGGTTTTGCAAAACCACTGTTAAAAAATAATGGCATGAATGAGCCTTTTCTTAAACGGTAATGGCATAGATGAGCCAAACTTTTAACGGATGGCATAAATGAGCCTTTTCTGAAAGTTTGATGGCATATTTGAGCCTTTTCCCAAAAACTAATTCTCCTATCTGAAACACTGACTCTGATAATTCACTTGACTTCTGTAAAAATCTGTTTTTTTTCCTATAACTATCTTATATTTGTCCTTTTACAAATTTAAGCTAATAGAAAGAAAGGAGAGAAAATTCTGGACAATTTATAATTGTAGAGCTGTGTCGATACTATCAAATCTTTGCCCTAGTATCACTAACCAAAAGTAGTTTCTTGTCGATTTAGTATAGTCACGTTGTACAAATACTAAGTGGTATTTAATCAAGTTGTTCTGTAAGAAATTGTGTCGACTATGAGACACTATGAACTCATATATGTCTGATATTTGAGTGGGCCTGGTTAGACACGTGTAGAGTGCTTATAAAGATTTACCTTTTTGAATTTTTAGTTTTGTATACCCTTGGACTTCGAGGGGTGTGAAATCCTTTTTCTTTTTGCACCACTTTGTTTCCAATAGAGGCAGGATTGAGGATTATTAGGTGGAGATTGCCAATGTTTGTTGGTGGTATCTGTTGGGATTCTTGGATTTATGTTAATTTGATATCAGCTATATGCTATTTTGAATATAGTCCTTAGTTGGTTTCTTTTAATTGACGTAAGTGGATGTATTTTTGGATTAGGTAAGGGAGATGCCCAATGTCCTGATACTGCCGCGCAGCGCAGATTATAGTGAAGAGGTGTGGATGGAAATAAGGGAGAAAGCTATTTCTATGCTGCAGTCATTCTTCTTGGATGGTGTTGCTCCAAAGGATTCTGTGTCTGATGAAGAAGAGGAAAGCGAGATAGGGTATGACAATGAAGTTCACCTAATACAAGATGTTGAAAGCACGTTGCAGGGTTCTCCTAGTCAGCAGGCCATTGAAGATGTTGCAGAGAGCTCTCAGAAAAGATTAGCGAGTGTCTCGAGGGAATCACCTAGTCAGCTTCAAGGCTCCATGGTATCTCAAAATAGTTCTGGTAGATCTGAAGTAAAGAGAAGCCGATCAGGTAAAAAGGCTAAAAAGCGGCATGGGCGCCAAAAATCACAACACAAAGTGGATGAGCACTTGTCATTTGAAAAGGAGAGTACGTCACACCATGAAGATGGGGCAACAATGAGCGGAACAGATCAAGGTGTGAGTTCCAGTTCACGTTTTGCTTCTCCGGAAGATTTAAGAGGTAGGAAGACATCAATTGAATCAATACAGGAATCATCAGTGGAGCAGCTATCAAAAAAAGGCATAAATCTCAGCAGAAAATCTTCAGAACTGCTGAAGGATGGTTATGTAATAGCTTTACATGCAAGACATCATCCCGCTTTGCATGTCTCCAGACAAAGAGTTAAAGGGGGTGGTTGGTTCCTCGACACAATGTCAGATGTTACAAAAAGAGACCCAGCGGCACAGTTCCTTGTGGTTTCTAGGAGCAAGGTATGCCTGAAAAGAAATTTTCTTTTCCAGTTGCCGTAGAGCTGCCCTCTACCTTCAGTTTGTGGGGAACTATCAGCATAGTGCTTTGGGTTGTGTTGAGGGTGTGGGTGAGGAGAACTAGGAGCCATTTGGGCAACTTCTGCAAAATGTTTGAAAAAATGTTTCAGAAAAAAATTTGCGCAAAAAGAAAATATATGGATTATTGTAGTTCTTTTTGTGTGTTTTTGAGAGTAGAAGAACTTGTTGCCAACTCCCTCAAGCCACGTATAAATATATAGTTTCTTCTAAAAAACTGGTCTCAGAAACTTCTAGAAAAAAATTAAAAAATGCATTTTTTTCGGCAATAGTTTTTTCAAGATTTCAAAAACATTTCCTCAAACAAATGCTTTGTGAACACATATAATGACTCTGAGGTTCTTCTCTTTCAGGATACAATTGGGTTGAGATCATTTACTGCTGGAGGGAAGTTACTACAGGTATGATTTATCACTGTAATTCTTGTTATAAGACATCGTTGACCAAACCATTAGGAAGCTGCAAAAACTTTGAAGTTAAATTGTTGCTTCTACATGCTAGGAACTTTAAGTTTGAGATCACTTCCATATTAATTCACTTGGACAAACATAAAACTCTGGATGAATAGTTCTTATTTTATATTTATAAATTTTTACCCCTCTCCGCAGAAGATGCTGTAGCTTTCCAAGTGCTCTTTGTTCTACGTACTTAATTTTGGTAGTTATAAAATACTTTCTCCATGTTGTAAGTTAGCATCAATAGCTGAGATAGAAATTCATTTCCATATACCTAGACCTTGCTGTTAAGAAGTTATTCGCTCCAAAATTTGAGGGAATTTTGTGTTGGAGAAGTTCTAAATTTGTCGATATAAGAGGTTAACATGTGCAGGTATTCAATAGGAATCAGAGATATTAGATTTGTTGCACCCGTTCTTTTGTGGATTTCCAGCTTGCTTGATTTTATTGGTATTCATATAGAAGTGGTGATTTCACCCTGACCCCGATTTTGCAGATAAATAGGAGAATGGAATTTGTATTTGCAAGTCACAGTTTTGATGTTTGGGAGAGTTGGACATTTGAAGGCACTATGGAAGAATGTCGACTAGTTAACTGTAGGAATCCTCTGGTAAGTTCTTGTTCTGCTTCAGACATTCAGAACTCTAGCTCCCATGCCCCATCGCATGATAGTTACTTACTGCAACCATTTTGGTAATATGTCCCCAGTACATCTCTAATCCCTTTCTTTGAACTGTGGTTTTTAATCGAGTGGATTTCATCCATTGTGAGATCAGTTATTTAAGAATGCTTATTCTCTATCATCCACTTTAGAAATAACCAACATTTTGATGTTGCCATCACTACAACCTGCAGGCTGTTTTGGATGTACACGTTGAAGTACTTGCTGCTGTTGGAGAAGATGGTATCACTCGATGGCTTGACTAGGCAGTTTCTTGAACCACTGCGCATGATTTTTTAACATATGCTGTGCTGATTCGTTTGGAATATTTACCACAAGTAGTTTTGTAAAGCATTGAGTTTTTAAATGTAACTTTCATTATTGCCTCCTGTCAGGGTTCTTTCTTTCCATGACAATGGCTTATTGTATTTTGAGGATTCAAAAATAGGCTTGCCTTTTGTTTTGACTGTTGCTTTTTTAATGGACGTTTGCATGCTTTGCGAGTAAAGAGTAATGTAGTATATAATGATACTTAATAGCTGTTAACTTAAAACCTTCAATCCCTGTAGCACCAAAGTTTTGTTCCAGCATAAGCAACATATTATTACAAGGTAATTTCTTCTCATCTATCTAGATAATTCCTGTGCATACATTTTGAATAATCTGCTTTTATCTAACGAACATCAACATGTATTATACTTACTAATTATGCAAAACTTTATGTTGTGATTTGCAAACAAAATATCAATATATTAGATAGTGAAATTTTATTTTTGATAAAATCAGTGATCTTAAGGCAGGCTCTCTCTACCTTTTATCTGTACCTAAGTTCTACCCATTAGCTATATGTGAACAAAGAAGAAGGAATATGCCTTTAAAGCCAAATCACTAGTAAATAAATGATACAGTAATAATTGGAAAATTGATTAATCTTTTTTAACGTACGTCCAAGGGTGAAGTTTTATTTTGTAGTAGATGAGGCACAACTAATAATAATCATGTGTGAGGACATCAATAACATCATATGTAACATGGACAACCCTGATACAAATTTTGTCAGAAATGAATTAATACTAACCTAAAGTTTTAAATTCAATCTTCTTATTTTAGATTACAAGAGAGTAAGAATGAGACAATCAATGTAGTAGATTTATGATAGGCTAGGGCACGAAACTACTAAAAGAAATAAATAATGTAGCGATTCATATTTTCTACAATGAAGGCAGGCAAGCTGACAATAAGAATTATTGTAGCTTGCCCAGAATGTCCATATATACCATGACTTTATTCACTTAACAAAAAAAAGTAAGTGGAAAGACTATCAGCTGACGGCTTCTTTGTGAAGCGTGACTATATCTTTTTTTTGGTTTTCCAACTCCCTACTAATTTTTTTTTCTATATCCACAGCTCCAACTCGAGACCTCTGATTAAGGAAAAAACAATCTCATTCACTACACCACATATTTTGATTGATAATGTGTCAGTGTGAGTCGTGACTATATCTTTTAAAAGAACCAGACCAAATAAGATTAAAAGGCATACTTTGGTTGGTGATGCGTGACCATATCTTTTAAAAGAAAAAGACCAAATAAGAGTAAAAAGCAAGGACAAGGGTAGAAAGAAACGGTGAATTGTTTCATCCTTAACAAAATATCTCAAGTTCAAGTGAGAAAATTTTGTTGGGAGTGTGGCACTCTCGGATGGACCTTGCAACTCCCAAATAAATCCTGCAGTGTGCAATTTAAATTTAATCAGTGCTCCAATGCAGAATCTGAATAACGGACGGAAAAAAGGGTGGGGATGAATATAAAAATGTGTGGTTATTAAAGAGTAAGTATGGTCCCCACTAATTAAAATACTAAAGAATAATGGCCTCACATGACTACTAGTCATACTTGTATGATATACAAAATAAAACTTTCTAGAACCTGCCATTTGTCGAGAAATGCAAAACTCATTTCCACCTTCCAATTGATTACACGTGGACGTCCATGATCACAATTTTCCCTCCATTTGCAATAATGTCGGTTAATCATCTCTCTCTCTATATATACACATTTCTCTGTGTAACTTCAATAAATTTCCATTTCATAAACGAAACAGAGCAGAGAGAACACTCAAAAAGCTGAAGTTTCTGTTGCTATATTGATACATATCGTATGGTGTCTGTATATCCAACACCGCCAGGTCAAAATTTTCACTACATGGGGGATCCGATGAAAACGGATCTTATGGGTTTGCATCCGGTACAATCGGGTACAAGTATACATGGGAATTTGAATTTGGATTCGAATACAGGTTTGGTGGTGTCCGATGATCATAGCAAGAAGATACGGAAGCCCTATACGATTACTAAGTCTAGGGAGAGCTGGACTGAGCAGGAGCATGACAAGTTTCTCGAAGCTCTTCAATTGTGAGTCTCTCTCTGTTTTTATTTTAGCTCACGGCACTTGTTTGTGTTTTGCTGTTTTGTGTGTGGTGGATATTACTAGTTGTTATTGTTGTGGAAGTTGAACAGGACTAGATAAAAATGGAAGCTTTGCACTTTTTAGGTTATGTTATGAAATGGGAAATTGTTAAAACATTGGGGGGTAGGTGAAGGGGAAATGGGGAGGGGACAAGGATGGACGCAGGAGCTCTGAATTAGGGGGGGCAAGGATCAACTTTTAAGTTATAGTATATATGCAAAGTTGCCATGAGGTGTAACAGGGTCAATGAGGATTCATATAGCCAACCCCAATTTGCTTGAGATTGAGGTGTAGTTGTTGTTATATCTGGTGCAAAGTCGTCCTGGAGGCACTGGTTGTAACAAGGCTGGTTGGCAAAAATCTACCTAGCTGTTGAAAAAATTAGCTAGTCTTAACCATATACAGCACCATCTTTTGACCAGCTACAGTGGATCGAAAAGTAGGAACCAAGAAGCAAAACTCATTATCTCATTTTTTTAATAAATCTCACTCTCCTTAATTGTCATTGATGGTACATACTTATTAAAATCAAAGCTACATATCAGAGGTAAGGAGAAACATTATAGGCCACATTATAAATGCAAAGTCTAGTCCTGGTAGAGTTGACTTTGAGTAGGCTATCAAAGCTACTTACAAGTAAGAAGAAAAAACAAAACCAGTCTATACTGGATGGTAACAATCTCTTGGGGCTTGGCCAAGCTTCAATGGAGGGAAAAGTGGGAGCTGAGAAAGTTCCCCATCTGATGTTGTTATCAATGTTATGCACTTACTATAATTAAACCTTGATAAGTGTAAGGAGAAGTCTTTCAAGTGTTTATTCTGTCGTAGACTATATTCAACTTTGCCACTGTAGTAAGCTATGTGTCAACACTTGTGACCTCTAGCTGAACAAGCTAATTAGAAATCGAGGCTGGGATAGTTTTCGAGGTTTAGCTTTAGGATCATGGATAGTATCTATTCTGGAATCTCAATTCAAGAGTCATGGAAAATGCATATCCTAAATTTTTGCGACTTGTTCTTTCAGGTTCGACCGTGATTGGAAAAAGATTGAAGCATTTGTTGGGTCGAAGACTGTTATCCAGGTAATTTGTTAGATAGATGGTTTTTAATTGTTGACTTATTTGTTCCTTTTTGCGGCCTGAAAGAATATCTGATATCTGATGTGTTCTGTAGACAACAGAAATAATGTTTATCTTAGTTATCTGGGGAAAATTTGCCTTCAGATTGAGAGTGTATTTTTATCCTCCGAGAAGTTAGATCCTAGTTGTGCAACATTTGCTTTCTTGAATTGACTAACTGTATTCTACTTAATTATGCAGTTGGTGATTTAGGGTAGTTTGTGCTTCTCCTGTTCTCCCTTTACCTTTTGAATGTGTATGAATTGTAAGCACAACGAAATGTGCGTGTAAGAAACAACAAAGACTGTAAAGAAAACTAAGGATGGGAGTGGGCTCTGGACTTGAAGGATGGTAAAGTGAGTGGTAGTCAAAATGTTGTGTAGGCAGATACAAAATGTTGGCAGTACTTTCTTGGATACTGAGGGGAGCCACCTCTTATTTCTTGTTTAAAATTAGTCATGGTGTCCCAGAATGTGACTTAAGTATCTCTCACCTGGACGCAGATATAATATCATATTTCCTCATCTCCTACCTCTCTGTTTAACTACCAAGGTATGCAGGATAGAAAGTTTTTTGTGGGAATGCCCAATGACTTTCTTATATAACAATGAAGACTTAAAATTCACCCAGAACCTATGTATATGTATGTCTATACATACATATAAGCAATTTTCTTATAACTGTTCGACAAAACTATTCTCAATTATGTTATTTCTTCTTGCCCATCAGCATTTGACATGATACTTTTTTTAAAACTAGAAAAAAGTGCTTATCTTTTGTTTATCTTATGCTGACCCAAGACAATTTGCTTAGAAGTGTGCTTAATTATGAAACACACCATTTTCTGTGACTTATCACACGTTTACAAGAGCACTTAATGGTATTAAAACATGTAATTGATGAGGAGCAATACTTCACATAATTTTCTGTCAAACTATTTAAATGCTAAATCCGTTGTCTTTTAGCCCAGAGTATTCACGAATTATTTTAGGAGAAACATCTGTTGTATGTTGGTGACAAACTAATATCAGCTCAATGTCTATACCGATTGTGCCAGTTGCCTGGTCACAGTTTCACTATTATGTTTTATATTTTGTTATGCGTTGATGTACTAAAGAGCAAGCTATGCAGATACGTAGCCATGCACAGAAATACTTTCTGAAGGTCCAGAAGAGTGGAACTACTGAACATGTACCTCCCCCACGCCCAAAGAGAAAAGCTGCTCATCCTTATCCACAAAAAGCTCCTAAAAAGGGTAGGGACAATGTCAATCATCTGTTTGTTTGTTACAAGATATTGGACTGAAACTAATTGTAGCTTGCATTGTTGTATCTGCCTTCGACAGTTATGTCCCAAGTTGGCAGCATCCAATTTCAACCTCCTGGTGCTTTGCCTGAACCAGGATTTGGTATCGGGCCTGATCCTTTATCTGTATCTGGAAATACAATTAATTTTTCTCCCTGGACTTACGACAATGTGCCTGCTATCAGCACGACACAGATGAGAAAAGGTATGTGTCTGTTGATTAAGGAGATATAAGTAATTTGTAGCACCTTGTTCAAGAAATCTACAAGTTGAATTTTGTTGTTCTCAGATGACACACAATTATCCAGTGGAGGAGTCATGCAAAATTGCAGCAGCAGCAGTAATGAATACATCCCTAGGATTAATAAGACTAAAGAGAGCAATGACCAAAAGGAGATCCAGAAGCAAATGAAAGGTCAGTATTTTTGTTGCTCAGGATGTGTGTGATCTGGCCCAGTGTAAGCTGGTGAAATATTTGTGACACTCGCGCTGCCTGTGTAGGCCTCTAAGCTGGCTTTCTCGTTTTATTAATGTACTTCTCATGTCCGATCCTTTTCCGTCACGCTTTCGGTGCATAGAATAATTAGAACAAATTTCATCGATCAAAATATAAATCTGTACAGAACATGCATTGGACAGAGAAGAAAGTGGAAAGTACTAGGAAATCTAAGGGGAGCCAGGGAGATATTCCCGGAAAAGAAGGTTGTTAGGACGAGACTGAGAAAATGTATTATCACATGACATTTGTACTGCATTGCACATGATAACTGTACTTTTTGCAGCTGTGTATATTTACAAGTTCTGATAGTAGTTAGGTAGCATTCAGTCTGTTGGGGTGAAGGGAGCAAATTTATTTGTCCTATATTGCCTTTAAGCAGATTGGAAAAAGGCTATATTTGGTTTCCCTGTGCTCTTTATTATCCTTATTTAGTTCCGTCTGTTCATGCCACACTAGAAGGATGTGTTGCAGTATCAAAGCAGAGATCACTGTTACTTCTTTCTTTGCAGTTATTTTTATCTGCACAAAGCTTTATTAATTCAACATATTGATTTGTTTTCCTTTGCTTTGTAAATTGCAGTTATGCCAGACTTTGCTCAAGTTTACAGCTTCATCGGCAGTGTCTTTGATCCAAGTACTAGGGACCACTTACAGAGATTAAAAAAGATGGACCCCATTGATATTCAGACGGTATGTTGGAATTGATTTAGCAGACATACATATGTTGATGTTAGTTCTAGTTTGCATTTCACGTGATGTATAGTTGTGAACAAAGAGAGGTGCAGAGACACTTATGTTGCATGTTGTAACTCTGTACATGAGGTGTATATGCGTAGTTGTGTTTGTTGTATATGAGGTGTAAATCTTATACTCATCTGATCCTAACTGAGATGACCTTCTTTGACTACCATGTTGATAGAGAACTTGAATGGTTGATTTTATAGGTTAACATTGAATAGACAGAAGGAATTTCTTTCTCTCTCTCTCTCTGCAAATTGCAGTAAAGCCTTGGTTCCTGGAGTTTTAGATTCTTCAGATTAAGGGGGGATGTTAACTTTCTTTAATCAGACCTCAGATATCCACTACTGCATGCTGCATGACATGGAAGTCTATGAATTGCTTCATCTCACTTGACTGAAAGATACTGTTTTGTTGGTTTGCAGGCACTGATGTTGATGAAAAATCTATCCTTCAATTTATCAAGCCCTGAATTTGAGGATCATGTAAGTCACAATCTGTGAATTTCATCATAACTTAATAATCAGTAAAGACTTATGTGATGTGATCTAGTTAGAAGTCTCAATGTCTTAATAGAGCTGGAGGAATTACACTTGGTCCTTTTGGAGAGGGATTATGTTTCTGTTTTATTGTGTTTCTGATATGTTAAGTCTTATTTTCTTTGAAGTATCTTCTTGTACCCTCGATGCAATAGTTTGTAGTGTTAAGAAACCAAGTCCAACTCTACAAAATTCCTTTTTTCTAGGGATCCTCATATGCTGAGTTGGACTTGAGCTCAGGTTGTCTTGGGCTTTGACCACGTATAGCTCAGGCTACAGTGTCTAAGCTTGCTGGGATCATGAGTCTAGATGTGAACAGGCGTTCTCAGATTTTAGTTGGGAGCCATCCGTGTTCTCAAATTATAGTTGGGAGTTACACTTGTGACTAATTTTGATTTATTATGTAGGCACTAAATACCTTTCCTAGATGCATATCTTGTTTTCACTCTTCATTCACCTGGCCGCATGCATCCCTTCGGCGGCCCCCTCTGTAGTCACAATCAAGGATCCTTTGTTTGCAGTAATGACCTTTGATTATCACAGCGTCCTTGCAATCTTTATCTTTTTCTATATTTTACCATTGTTCTGTGTGGTCAACGGCGTCACATCTTCTTACCACCCCTTTATTTAGGTTCCACCACCACTAAGTTATCTTAACTTGGTTTTTGTTTAGTTTTTTGTTTTTGTTCTGAAAGTTTATGGCATACTTTGAAGCGAGTTTTGAGTTTGGATAACTTTTGTTTTAATCTTTTTGTGAGAAGTTCCATTTCTGGATAGTTTTTGGCTTGTTACAGAAATATCTGTTTAAAATAAGCTGCTCGGAAAAAACTCAAACCTGATTCTTTCTAAAACCGAGTGTGCCCCAAGAAACCTCTCACGAATACGAGAAGCTTCACATAATAGAAAGAAAATAAAAAATAAATCATTTATAAATGCTAGTTGTTCCTGTTGGCCTAAGGACTTGCAAGTCTTTATGCTATTGAGATTAAATTTTCTTTTCTTTGTTTTTGACGCGGAAAGTTTCTTCAGTTCAAATCTCTGTGCCTACATTAGGGTGTTATTTTCAATCAAGTTCAAAAGAAAATAAGTAGTGGTGGTACATACCAAATTGATGAAGTCTTTGTAGAAGCATGAGATGAATAGTTACGCTTAGTGCTCCAGTATGTTTTTTGAAATTGCTTTCAGAAGTTGTGGTTGGGTTATATGGCTGAAGTTGTGTGAGCCAAGAACTTGTACTCTACATAAAGAGGCCAGCCATCACCAAGTGGAGGCGAGAACCGGAAAGAGCAAGCCAAGCTGAGCCGTACATGTGTCGTTTCTCAAGGTCAATGAATCGAGGTTAAAATTTGACATGGCTGGGGCTCAGCTTGGCTCAGTGTATATGCATTCTTATTTCTCTCCTTTCTGTGAAGAAAGTAAACAGTACAAATGGATGTTGAGATAGATAAAAAAGAATTCAAAATGAATTATGATCTGGAGTAACATCCGTGTGGATCTTAACCTCCTATATCCTTTGGGGTATTTCACCGTCCTGTTTTCACTAGGATAAATGTTGCATAGCATGAAAGCTAAATGAATTGGTCGATAATCCATTGTTTTTCACTTTATCTTATTTATTGTTTGATCTTATTCGTTATCTCATGCTTGGTGCAGAGGAGGTTGCTTTCATCATACGGCTTGGGTGCTGAAAAAGATAAAATGGACCTTCCTATAAAAACTGATTTCAGAGGTAACGCAATTCAAGCTGTCTAAGAAGCTGGAGAAGGTTCAGATGATTCGTGGTCATTGCATATGTTTGGTGGAGACAATGGTACGAAGAGAACCGTGTAATGAAAAGATGTGCGGCTTGTGCATCTAGTATGTTCATATGCTTCAAACTAGCAAGTTGCTCGTATGTTGCCATCTCCATCCTGTATATATCTCGTTGGGGAGAGAATGCGGGAGCAGTGTATGCTTTGAGAGGTTGTATGTACTTGTGGAGAGTAGATTATATAGGGCTTGAGCTGTATTATAGGTAGATTATGTAGTGCTTGTGTTGTATGTTGTGGAGGGCTGTGCCCCTCATTGGTTTTGTCCTACAAACGCCCAATGAATCAGACACTTTGTAGCAGTGTGTTTGGCATGCTTGTTTGGGATGTTGAGAAGAAACGAAAATGGCCTTTTGTGGTTTGAGTATATGGATCAATGATATAATGCTCGTGAAAAAATAGTATAGCTGGAGAGGAAGCAAAAAGCCTAAAAGTGTTATGACAAGGGGTGTTAAAATTGAGCTCAAATATAGAGATAGCCTGTCCAACCTGCCTAGAATTTTAAGGTTGGGTTCATTTGAATTGAGTCAATCTTAATGCATTCAATTCTTAGCTCCATTTTAAGAGAATTCTCAATTGAGCAATTTAATCTTCAATTTCAAGTATTTGCATTAATGTAATGTATGTTTATATATTGAAGTTATAATTACTATTTGTTTTATATTTTTTAGGATTTATTTATCCATTTGTAATTTTTTTTAAAAAAATTGAGTTGAAATTTAAATTGTGGTTATAAAAATTAAATAATATTTTAAAATTACTAAAATTAAGCGGGTTAAAATGGGTGGGTCATGATCCAACACCCAATTTTAAGCATATTTGAGCCTTAACTCATTTGAGCTCAAATTAAACTTGGGTGGATCATGACATAACCCAATTTCTATTTCAACCCAACTCGCTCATTTAATACCATGACTATAATGCTTCAAACCCAATTTCCATTTTAACATCTCCAATTTCAACCTAACCTGCCCATCTAATATCAGGACTATAATGCTTCAATACTAAGAAAACATGACTCAGTCAATAAGATGGTAAGACATCAATGCATCTTAGTTTTACAACCATTCCATTCCCTACGTCATCATAATTGAGACGTAGTGAAGTGAACTTGCTAGATCATCTACCTCAGCAAGGTGAAGGCATCAAATTAAAACGATTGACATGAGAGTATGTAGCACGATGTTATATTTGTTCCAAAAACATATTTGTATTTAACTTTGCGCGACTGATTGTTGGCAGGAGAAAGGATGGGAAGAAGATGGCTTAGTGATTGAGTAGAAAATAAAAATGGAAGACAACTAATTATCCTAATAGGCCATTCAAAGCACAAATGGCTCACAAACTTTATCTTTCACTACTAAAAATATGAATCAATGGCAGAGCCGACTCAACAAGATTGAGGACCTAAAGCGAAATTTAAGGGAGGGGCTCTAATATTTTATTTTTTCATCATATATACTTTTATTTAAATCTACTTTTCTAGCTTTTTTAGATGCAAAATCATTAGTTATTGTTTTATAATTGATTTGTTTTAATATTTCCTTTTCATTTGATAATATAGCTTAATCCATTCAATCTCTCTTGAGACATTGTTGATCTTAAATAAAATTTAATTAATTTTAGTTTCGAAAAACTTCTTTTGGCAATATGTGTATTTGGAAAAGAATCAAGTCTTTGATTTGATTGCGCATTTTCATTAGATCATTTTCTTCTACATGTATTATTTCTCTTAACACTTTCAATTCAAAAAATAAATCTAAACCATCAATAGCAAAATAACTATTATGTGTTAAAGTTCAAGATTAAGACAATGTTTTTATAATTCTCATCATCTAGTGATCTCAATTTACCACTAAATAAGAAACATAAAATATTTTCATATGCTTCAATTGGTTCAAATCTATTTTGAAGTGAAAAAAATAGCTTGATCTACTATATATATATATATATATCAACTCTAGTTTCAAGGGACTTTGTGATTTCGTTATCAATATTTTCATCAAATCATTTTTTACGAAATTCAGGTTCTATATTC
Organism: Solanum acaule; assembly: GCA_036250505.1. Taxonomy (NCBI): domain Eukaryota; kingdom Viridiplantae; phylum Streptophyta; class Magnoliopsida; order Solanales; family Solanaceae; genus Solanum; species Solanum acaule. The sequence continues at coordinate 4,136 of JAJOOR010013942.1, read as the reverse complement.
ACTTCATATGCAATTTCCTAAGTAGAAATTATAGCACTCATAGTATATATAATTTTTTTTCAAAAAAAATAACATTCATAAGTAAAAAAAATAATTTAAAATGGGGGCCCCAAGCAATTGCTTTAGTGACGTAGGGGTTAAGACGGCCCTGATCAATGGGGAACAAATCAAACACTACTAGCTATTTTGACCTCTCTAAAGAGGAAAAAATATCAAAAAACTACTGCACCTTTTCATGCAAGTCAATCAAATTCTAGATGAAGTATATTCAGTTCAAGATTAAACCTGCCTAAAGTAATCCAATCCAAGATCTTCAATTCTTTGAACTTGAAATTATCCCATCTATTTTGTCAACAACTTTCTTCTTCATTTCTTTCATTGTGCGATCCAACTGCTCAAGTTCATCCATACCCATATCATCAAGTGGTACCTCCAGTCCCAACGTCTCTTCATCTTCCTTTGTCCCAATCACTGCATCCTCTGCCCCTTCATGAACCGGAACAACTTCACCGTGCTCTAGAGCAGACGTGGCAGCAATGTAACGGTTCACCACGTTGTCAACGGAGGGATGGCCGAATGCAAAGATATTTCCGGCCAAAGAAAACGTGATCACAGCCGCTTCAGCGTCGCATCTTTTCACCAACTCCTTGGTTTTCTTAAAAAGACCTTGTCTGCGTTTTGTGAAAGTGGTATGCCTTTTAGCTTTATCCTCAATTCTCTTGATTTCAACTTTTGTACGTACCATGGTTGGCAGAAATTAACCTGCAATTTTTTAAAGGGTTTAAATCTAGGGTTTAACTTTTCTCCACGTAAAAAGAAGAAGAAAAACGTACTAGTAACTAGAAAATTAAACCCTAGATCTTCTGAAACTACTGGACCAACAATCCAACTTTTTGTATTCTTCTACTAGAGATCGATCACAATTTTATAAAGTTAAAACCAGTTGAATAAGAATTCATACAGAAAAAATCATAGGCAGAAACAACTACTACAACTAATAAACAAAATATTGGGACGAATGATAGTATAGAAACGTGATGATTCCATTGAAGTTGATAACAAGTTAGTACAATCCAATGGATACTAAAATTACTCATACGAAAGTAAAATCAACAAGAGAGAGAGAGAATCACCAATGGCCTTTTCTCTTCTGGACGAAGAACTTGGCTTTGCCGCCAAGCAACAGAGAGGCGCCTTTTTTGTTAATGCGAGAGGAGGTAGGGGGATGAGGGTATTGCAACTCTCTTTATATAGGGGCGGGAATTCATTTAGTGAATTTGAGGTTTTTTTTTTTTTTAAACATATCTTATTTAAAGGTTTTAAATTAAATCATCATAATTAGGGGTGTTCAGGAAAAAAACTGATCCAAATAGGAAAATTGAACTGAATCGACTTTATTTGGGTTTGATTTGGTTATGAATTTTTAAAATCTATAGTATTTGGTTTGGTAATAATTTTGTTCGAAAAAAATCAAAGAAATAATTGAATCAAATCGACAAATTATATACATAATGTTTATCATTATACATACATAATATATTACTTTTATAAACAATTTTAAGGATCTTATATATATATTTTTTATTTATGAAAGAAAAAATGTTCAAGTGAGAATATTTATTTTATTGATTTCAACATTTTCATATATATGAGTGTCTGACAATTTTTTGTGAGACTGAAATATCACTGTCTCTTCCTTCTAGGTAAAAGTAGTGAATTTTGAAGCTTTATTCATAGTAAATTAAGTGATCGAAACATCTGTAATGCCAGTCATATTAATAATTTTTCGTTTTAAATGGATTGTTGTCACCTTTTCACGTTTTGAATGAGTTGTTTCTTTTATTTTTGTGTATGGTTAATAACTAAATAATTGAATCAAACCAAATCGAAACTGATAGCAACCAAACCGATAAATATATATATTATATTTGGTTTGATTTAGTTTGGTTTTGATAATTTTAAAATCGATTAAGTTGGTTTGGTTTTGATTTTGACCAATACCCAACCCAAACCGATCTGTGAACACCCTTAATCACAATTGCCAAATGATATGTTGCTTGACTCCTTAAATAATACTCCCTTCATCTCTTTTTAGTTGTCATAATTTCCTTTTTGAAAATCAAACGATATGAATTTTAACTAACATTTTAATATATGTTTTTTCATTATATTGACATGAAAAACATTGCAATTTATATTATAGTTTTTAAATGTCTAAAATTTAATTTTAAATATCAAATTAATATTAGCTTTGAAAATTAGTTAAATCAACTCTCATAAAACGTAACATACTAAAAGGGGACAGAGGGAGTAATGCTTTTACATTTGAAGTAATTGTAGTGTTATCTTACATTTGAAATGTGTGACATTGTTATTACCAACAACTATCTGCAACACCTTCATTAGGCTTGTTAATGAATTTGTTTAGAAATATCATCATGAATAGAATATATGAGTTTCATTTGAGTATTAAGGTCAAATAGGAAATTAGTTTGTTATGAAGTCCATCCATTCCAGAAATGTGTGAGATCAAGTAGGATCTTTATCCTGCAATTCAAACAAGTTGAAAATTGTAGGTCTAAGTTAATTACTACAACTTATAAACAACACTTCATAGACCAGCTAGTATAAGTTGCACTGTCCTCCTTTTTGCTTTCTTTCATTGCATTTTCCTTGCAATAATTATCTACTAATACAAGGCACTAGAGTATTATATGCACATGGAAACCAGATAGCTTCTTTAGCACCATCCATGCCCATCGTTGCTACTCCGCCTCCATATTTGAAATAGGAATAGCCTGATTGTGGTGCTATACAACACAGTTCTTTCCGGGGAAAAAATAAAAGACATGTCCAAGAAAAGGGAAGGGGATAAGGGAGCGAGCGGGTAACAATCAGATCAGGAACACAAGGAAGATTAAGTAGAACTGATGAGAATTTCCACAACCATGTTTGCACAATATAGTAAGAGATGTTGATACAGAGGCCCTTTCCAGCCACTCCTCACTGATGTATGTAGAGATGACAGACAAGCAATCCTAAACCCACCACCTAGTACGAAAAAGTAGAATCTTATTACGTCATTTCCCCTGATATCTTGCCCATAAGTGATAGTCTATATCAGTACCACATGAAAGACGTTAACCTTACATGGCCAACTATCTATGTCGCATTCCCATGTCAAGCTCGTGACCATACATCCCCTGTCCCCGCCCAGCAGGAAAAGGGTGAATCTGCTTAGAAGCCCTAAGCTCCATCTCGATAAGCCTTTGCAGGGCATCAGGATGATTGTTTTGGCTGTTGATATCTGGCCCTGAGGACGAAAAGAATATGATATAAACTCACACATGTCAAACATCAATAGTTCATCTTCATTCAGAAAAGTGGCACCAATTAAAAGAACTAAGAGTGCAAGACCTTTTTTTTTATAATACATGATATGTGGACAATATTCTACTTTGTTCTAGATTTTCAGGGTGCAATAATATTCAGCAAAGCATATCTCGAGACATAGCATCCAGAAAAGAAGTAGGCATGCGAAAAGCAATTTACTAGTTCAAGTCTCAAAAGCCGACATGCTTCGCAAACAGAGTAATCTGTAGCAAAAAAGAGCTGAATAGTAACACAAGAATAGCTACTGGTTTTACTTGTAAACAGCTAGATAGAAACTGCAGAAAGGAACGGAAAAAGAATGAGCTGCTTGATGAAAAAATCGACAAGAATGAGCAGATGCCTACTTGAAGTCATTTAGACCTACAGGTTTTCAAAGGCAAGCTAAGGCTGATGATGGCGAAAACACAACTTGATCATGTTAATCCTCAATTTTGACTAGATAAAAATTCAAAATCTAACAGGAAAGGAAGTCTTGGAAAGATGAATAAGTTCTCCGTAAAACAAGAGATAAGTTAAACAACGAGGTGTATGGTGGCAGTAACCAATGGAGTAGAGCTCCTAACAAATTGCAATTCAAGTGTATTGTCGTTTCCATCAGTAAAGAATGCAAGTGAGACGGTGCAGGCAGGAGATAGCAAGAATGGAATATCAACATCGCGACAGTAGAATTGAGAAATAAGCAGAAGGTGTTGCAAAGATCAAGAAACCCGTTGCTTTTATTTTAGCAAAGATCAAAGAAGAGA